>SJYA01002166.1:88105-110645 GCA_006410615.1 Neotragus moschatus | reverse complement strand
AGTCTGAATTTGGCAATAAGGAGTTCATGATCTGAGCTGCAGTCAACTCCTGGACTTGTTTTTGCTGACTGTATAGAGCTTCTCCATCTTTGGCTGCAAAGAATATAATCAATCTGATTTCAGTGTTGACCATCTGGTAATGCCCATGTGTAGAGTTTTCTCTTGTGTTGTTGGAAGAGGGTGTTTTCTATGACCAATGTGTTCTCTTGGCAGAACTCTATTAGCCTTTGCCCTGCTTCATTCTGTATAGCAAGGCCAAATTTGCCTGTTACTCCAGGTATTTCTTGACTTCCTACTTTTGCATTCCAGTTCCCTATAATGAAAAGAACATCTTCTTGGGTGTTAGTTCTAGAAGGTCTTGTGGGTCTTCATAGAACCATTCAGCTTCAGCTTTTTCAGAATAAACTTGAATTACCATGATATTGAATGGTTTGCCTTGGAAATGAACAGAAAGTTATAATTAACTGAGTGATAAATAAGTCTTATGCTTGTTAAACTACTGAAATTTGGTGTTTATCTGTTAAAAAATAGTGGGCCACTTACAATTAACTAATATAGTATTCAAGGACATATTGTATCCCCATATTCCTGCCATTTGCCTGTTTTCTCTCACTATCATTCCCTGATCTTCTTAGTGGAGGAACTGATTCTTCTCTAAAAACTTTTTTTTTTAATTTTTTATTTGTTTTTCCTCAGGCTACTTTGCCAACTGTTTTGATTAATGGAAGTTACTGGAAGGAGATTGAAGGGTGAAAGTAAGGAAGAAGTCAAAATGTTTCTCCACTTCCATCAGTCCCCATCTTTGACAAATTAACAGTGTCTACTTCTTCCTGTAGTTGAACTTCTGCAAGTAGGAGCTACCCTGTTATTGTTTCTGATGTGTAGCTGTGACTCTAGATGGTGTTAGCAGTCTCCTTCCTTGGTCTCTGCCTCACTAAAACATCTTCCTAAATTTGAGAGCAACTCTGTTATGTGCTAATCTCAGGGCTACTTCATATCTCCTAATTGTTCTTACGGATTTTCTAATAGTTTCATAATCCATCACCTGTATTACATTTTTTTTCTCTTCAGTTAACTGACATGGGTTTTATTTTCCTGATTGAATATTGAAAGATTATACTTCATTTGCTAGTAATGCTATATGAAAATTTAAAATATAGGTTAAACTTCTGCATAGATGATATCCAAGGTCACTGCAATTTTATTAAAAGTATCATTATAAAGCTCAAGTAATAATTCAAAGAGTGAGTAAGCCAAGCTAAAATTCAGTTTAGCTCAGTTCAGTCACTCAGTCGTGTCCAACTCTTTGCAACCCCATGAATCGTAGCACGCCAGGCCTCCTTGTCCATCACCAACTCCCGGAGTTCACTCAGACTCACGCCCATTGAGTCAGTGTTGCCATCCAGTCATCTCATCCTCTGCCATCCCCTTCTCCTCCTGTCCCCAATCCCTCCCAGCATCACAGTCTTTTCCAATAAGTCAACTCTTCGGATAAGTTGGCTGAAGTACTGGAGTTTCAGCTTTAGCATCATTCCTTCCAAAGAAATCCCAGGGCTGATCTCCTTCAGAATGGACTGGTTGGATCTCCTTGCAGTCCAAGGGACTCTTAAGAGTCTTCTCCAACACCACAGTTCAAAAGCATCAATTATATGTTGTAATATTTAGGATGCTTTCAGTTGTACCAGAAAACTAAGTTCAAGATGACTTTGATTATATAATCCAGTAGCTGTTATAACTGAGTATATTGTGGTAGTAGGGGTGAGAGATAAGTTTTCACCTGAAATCTGACTTTGGTCATAATTGAAATCTGTTGTTCAGTGGCAATGGGTATACCTAAATGTTTCTTTGTTTTGTTAGGTAGTTAGAATAGGAAAAAGAGTTCAGAATGACAGTGGCTAAAAAAAACAGGAAAGGAAAAGCCTGAGAAAATAGAACAAAGGAATGTCTGAGAACTGGAGTGAAGACCTCAGGTAGCAAAAAGTGGCTCTCCTGGTTAGCCCCGTTTACATAGGACAGGCCCATGGGGAGAAAGAAAACATAAAAAAAGGAGACAAAGGACTGAGGGCCTCACTCCCTCACGTGCATTCTCTTTCTTTCTCCTCTGCGTGCACATGCTCAGTCTCTCTCTCTCTCTCTCTCTCTCCTCTTCATGTCTTCTGGGCTGGCATGCCATCACACCTTGAAGATGTATTTTCCTTTTATTTTCTCAATAAAACTGAGCTATAACACAGAGCTGTAACACTGTCCAAGAGCTGTGATGTGCCAAGGGCTTTAATGTCCGTCATTTCAAATTTTTGTTGTGACGAGACAGAACTGAGGAAATTACACTCCCTTATAAAATTAAAAGACGCTTACTCCTTGGAAGAAAAGTTATGTCCAACCTAGATAGCATATTCAAAAGCAGAGACATTACTTTGCCGACTAAGGTCCGTCTAGTCAAGGCTATGGTTATTCCTGTGGTCTTGTATGGATGTGAGAGTTGGACTGTGAAGAAGGCTGAGCGCTGAAGAATTGATGCTTTTGAACTGTGGTGTTGGAGAAGACTCTTGAGAGTCCCTTGGACTGCAAGGAGATCCAACCAGTCCATTCTGAAGGAGATCAGCCCTGGGATTTCTTTGGAAGGAATGATGCTAAAGCTGAAACTCCAGTACTTTGGCCACATCATGCGAAGAGTTAACTCATTGGAAAAGACTCAGATGCTGGGAGGGATTGGGGGCAGGAGGAGAATGGGACAGCAGAGGATGAGATGGCTGGATGGCATCACTGACTCGATGGGCGTGAGTCTGAGTGAACTCCAGGAGTTGGTGATGGATAGGGAGGCCTGGCATGCTGGGATTCATGTGGTCGCAAAGAGTTGGACAGGACTGAGCAACTAAACATTTCATTGAACACCATCTATAATGTTTCAGAAATCTTTATGTTTATATTGCTTGTGCTAACACTGAACAAATAACTATATTCAATGGAATGTACTTGTACGATGGAATTAGTTCTAGATCATCAGCCTCAGGTTCTCTGAATGTGGATGTGTGCTCACATATATCATGGCCAGCCCTAGAACTGGATATAGAGTGTATCCTATCCAACTCATGTAACTGTAATACTTCAGGAAGTACTGGCTCTCTAAAGGGAAAAGAACATCATGTTAGAAGCATTTTACAAATAGCTGTGAAAAGAAGAGAGGCGAAAAACGAAGGAGAAAAGGAAAGATAAAAGCATCTGAATGCAGAGTTCCAAAGAATAGCAAGAAGAGATAAGAAAGCCTTCTTCAGTGATCAATGCAAAGAAATAGAGGAAAAGAACAGAATGGGAAAGACTAGAGATCTCTTCAAGAAAGTTAGAGATACCAAGGGAACATTTCATGCAGAGATGGGCTCGATAAAGGACAGAAATGGTATGGACCTACCAGAAGATGAATATATTAAGAAGAGGTGGCAAGAATACACAGAAGAACTGTACAAAAAAGATCTTCATGATCCAGATGATCACAATGGTGTGATCACTCACCTAGGGCCAGATATCCTCGAATGTGAAGTCAAGTGGGCCTTAGGAAGCATCCCTATGAACAAAGCTAGTAGAGGTGATGGAATTCCAGTTGAGCTGTTTCAAATCCTGAAAGATGATGCTGTGAAAGTGCTGCACTCAATATCTGAGCAAATTTGGAAAACTCAGCAGTGGCCTCAGGACTGGAAGAGGTAAGTTTTCATTCCAATCCCAAAGAAAGGCAATGTCAAAGAATGCTCAGCCTACCACACAATTGCACTCATCTCACATGCTAGTAAAGTAATGTTCAAAATTCTCCAAGCCAAGCTTCAGCAATATGTGAACCATGAACTTCCTGATGTTCAAGCTGGTTTTACAAAAGGCAGAGGAACCAGAGATCAAATTGCCAACATCTACTGGATCATGTAAAAAGCAAGAGAGTTCCAGAAAAATATCTATTTCTGCTTTATCAACTATGCCAAAGCCTTTGACTATGTGGATCACAATAAACTGTGGAAAATTCTGAGAGAGATGGGAATACCAGACCACCTGACCTGCCTCTTGAGAAACCTATATGCAGGTCAGGAAGCAACAGTTAGAACTGGACATGGACCAAAAGACTGGTTCCAAATAGGAAAAGGAGTACATCAAGGCTGCATGTTGTCACCCTGGTTATTTAACTCCTGTGCAGAGTACAACATGAGAAATGCTTGCCTGGAAGAATCACAAGCTGGAATTATGATTGTCAGGAGAAATATCAATAACCTTAGATATGCAGATGACAGCACGCTTATGGCAGAAAGTGAAGAAGAACTAAAAAGCCTCTTGATGAAAGTGAAAGAGGGTAATTAAAAAGTTGACCTAAAGTTCAACATTCAGGAAACTAAAATCATAGCATCTGATTCCATCACTTCATGGTAAATAGATGGAGAAACAATGAAAACAGTGACAGACTTTATTTTTCCGAGCTCCAAAATCACCCTAGATGGTGATTGCAGCCATGAAATTAAAAGATGCTTACTCCTTGGAAGGAAAATTATGACCAACCTAGACAGTGTATGAAAAAGCAGAGACATTACTTTGCCAACAAATGTCCATCTAGTCAAGGCTATCGTTTTCCCAGTGGTCATGTATGGATGTGGGTGTTGGACTATAAAGAAACTGAGCATAGAAGAATTGATGCTTTTGAACTGTGTGTTAGAGAAGATTCTTGAGAGTCCCTTGGACTGCAAGGAGATCCAACCAGTCCACCTTAAAGGAGATCAGACCTGGGTGTTCATTGAAAGGACTGATATTGAAGCTGAAACTCCAATACTTTAGCAACCTGCTGACTCATTTGAAAAGACTCCGATGCTGGGAAATATTCAGGGCAGGAGGAGAAGGGAATGACAGAGGATGAGATGGTTGGATCGCATCAGTGACTCATTGGACATGGGTTTGGCTGGAATCCTGGAATTTTTGATGGACAAGGAGGCCTGGAGTGCTGTGGTTTGTGGGATCGCAAACAGTTGGACATGACTGAGTGATTAAACTGAACTGAACTTAGGAGTAGTGAATGCTTGAAAAGTCCCAATTTCAAATATTTTTAAACACACACCAGCAAAGAAGAAGAAAAAAAAAGTTTTCCCTGTACCCATTAATGACAATTCAATTATTTCATCTCTTCAGTACAAAACTGTACAGTTACTACCTTTTATTCCCCTCTCTCTCAAACCCACATTCAACTTATCTGTGGATTCTGTAATGTTCTACTTTTTTAAATATATCTAAAATCAGGCCACTTTTCACTGCCACCACTGCCATCTTCGCTCAGTTTACCATCCTCTCTTATCTGGAGTACTGAAAAAACCTCTATGTTGATATTTCTATTAATGTTCTTCCTTATTTAGAGTCTGATTTTAACATAGTAGCAGAGTAGTTCTGTGAAAACGAGCTTCCAAATGAATATCCTTTGCTCATAGTGAGAAACAATGTCCTCACAATTATGTAGATATCTATGTATCTGACCGATCAACTGTTTCTGAACTGTCATCTTCTTCTACTAATCCATTGGTTTTAATTGATTACCAGAGGATTAATCCTCTTGATGTTCTTCTATGTACCCTGAGGAATAGTGCTGCATAAGAATGTTCTAGAATGTTCTACTTATATTCCTTTTCTGATAAATATCTATGTGACTAACTCCCTTACCTCGATTAGGTATTTATTCAAATACCTAGTTTCTCAGTTAGACCTTTCTTTACCAACTTAGTTTCTCACAGTGTTCTTGTCACTCCCTGTCTACTTGTCCTGCTTTATTTTCCCCAATAGTTCCTATCACCATATCACATAGTTCATTTTTGTATATATTTCTTGCATATTCCTGTCCATTAGGATGAAAGCTCTATTGGGTTAGAGATTTTGTTTGTTTGTTTTATTTACTTCTGTATCATTGTGTCCTCAGTGACTGTAACATGGTAGTGGCTTGGCAAATAATATTGCTCAAATGTAAGAAAATATACTTTCTCCATATAGCCCTTTGAGAACAAATAGAATGGGAATAAGAGCAAGGATTACATTTCCCTCCAGAACAACTGCATATCTCTAGGTAACAAATTTGTTTATTCATTTAACTTTTTTTCCAGAAACATGTATTCTTAGTTTACTGCTCTGTTTATGATCAGGCTATTATAAGAGATGTCATGAGAGACACAGTAAAGAACAAGACTCAGTTTGGATTTTGAAAGATTCTTTTCATTTAGAGAGTTTAAAAAAATACTAAATGAATATAATACAAGAAAGACATAGGAAGAAATACACTGAAAGCAAAAGTGAGAAAGTTTTCTATATAGAGAATGATTTATTAAAATGTGCTAATCATGACAATTATAGAAAAGTAATGTTGAATATTTTTCCTTTCTGAGCCTCTGTTCAATCAAACTCTAAATGAAGAGTTATATTTACTCTCCACCTCCTCCCAAGGACAGTCTCTTGGATAATATATTAATTACTATTAGCTTAAGAAAAATTTGGTTGCTTGATACCTTAACAAAAACAAGGCACGCCAATTCATTTATATTTAGCCATGAAGCAAGTTAATCTTTTTTCCTATATTCCTTGCTATGAAAAGGGAAGATATATCAAATACTATATAAAACAATTATATTGCTATGTGGGTCTAAGAGCACTTTTTTCTCCAAATAGATTAAATCATTTCCACATAGTATTTTCTGATGTTCTCTCAAGATGGGTAGAGGCTGCTAGCATCATAGATTTATCTTTTATTAGACTCACCAGGGCCAAAAATAATACTGCTAGCTTAGGTCATCCCTCTCATAAATATTCATCATCATGCCACAAGTTAGATCCAAGGACAGAGAGTAGATGGACCAGGACCAATTTGTCACTTTTACTTCAAGACGCATATATCTTGTGCACTACAAGTAAGAGTATTTTATTTGGATATGAACGTTGGCATTAATATTATCAAAACTCTCAGTATTATTGTGAGCATAATTTAGTGTGGTTTATTGTAGATTTCCTTTATAGTTTTTATGCCCCAAACTTCCAAATATCACATAAAATATATGGATAATAGGAAAGTATGCATTCATTAAGTTAATAATGAGAGTTCATAATTGCCTGTAAAAGCAAACCAGTTAGATTAAATGGTTACTATATAACCATATACAAAATTAACTCCAACAGTAATAATCATTATTATCTGAAAGCCATCATCAGGACAGAAGCATGTTGAAATATTAAAAAAAAAAAAAAAAGTAAAACCTCTGCACATGCCAAAACTCGTAATCTTCCCTCTTGTCACCTCCATTACCTTTGTCTACTCTTAATGTGCTTCATCTCCAAGTGAAAGAAAAGTAATTGTCATATTCCCATTATTGGGTAACTGCACAAAGGAGAAAAAAGATATCGTCTATTAGTCTGTATAGTAGAAACTTCACTGGGTTAGAAATCTGCTCAGATATCTAGTCAATTTCTTTCATTTACTAGCTGTATGATCTCAGGAAAATAATTAAATTTGATAGAGATTTTATTTCCTTAACTAGAAATTTTGCAAAATGTGCATGTCTTTTCCACCTTAAAAGATTATAAAAATTCAATGAAATAATAGACTTGAAATTTTTGTTTTTATAATCATAAAACTATTGAGATGTAAAACATTTTTTGTTCTCATGCTAAGCTTCATTATTAACTGACATTGCTTTTTAGATTAATGCAATTTAGTGTAAATCATGTTGTCAAAACCATCTCACCAAATAACTCTGATTCATGGTCTTATCTGAGCACCCTCAGTACATCAAATATGTATAGCCTAATGGTTACCACAGTCACTTCTTCCTAACTTTGACTGTTCATTAAGAATGCCACTTTAATCTTGATTTTTAATACCTGAATTTCTGTTCTTTTTTTTTATAATCTTTATTTATTTATTAATTAATTTATTTTTTTAAATTTTATTTTTTGTTTGTTTTGCTTTACAATACTGTACTCATTTTGCCATACATTGACATAAATCAGCCGTAAGTGTACCTGAGTTCCCAATCCGGACCCCCTCCTTCCCCCTCCCTCCCCACATCATCCCTCCAGATCATCCCCGCCCATCAGTCCCAAGCCTTCTACATTAACCTCGTCCTGGGTGATTTCATCTATGCTTGTAAGTTCACTATCTGTTCTTGTGGGATGACCAGCTATACTGAACAGGGCAACATTCCAATGATTTTGTTTAATGCCACATTCATTATTTCCCTCAAAGCTTGTGTCTGTTTTTTGTTTGTTTGTTTGTTTGTTTTAGTCTCAACAGCATTTGTTCTTCATCTCGTCTACCTAATCAGTCTCTCATACACCTTATTCAGGTCTTATTCTGCTATGGCATACATTGGCTAACACTCTGGGGTTATCTTTATCAGTAAATACATATTACCCAACTCCATATAAAGATCTTTACTTCCCTGTCTATAGGACTCTTAACTGAAGAAATTTTTATATTTCCTGATTCTAGCACAAGGCTTTGTACAAAGTATATACTCAATAGCTACCTGGTGAGTTAACATCCCCATGATTCAGTTCTCCTCTTCTAGATTACTTAACTGTTGCATTCATCCTTCTTTATTGCTTTTTGTGTTGTTTTAAGACTTTTTTTTTTGCAGCTAAATTTTAAATTAGTTTAAATCTAGTGCTGGTTGTATAAAGTATGCTTTGCTCATTTTGGGATAGGACAGAAGGCATGTATGTCAAGTGATTTTGTAAAATTCACACAGTATTCTGTGAATCCAACTCATATTTTCTGAAACACATATCAAAGTTTCATTTACTTGTCCACGCATTAAATCCTTATTTTAAAACAATGTTTGTTAGTATATCATTTGCACAAAACAAAATGTATATAACTTAGAACAGTTTGATGAGTTTTGACAATGTTATACACGCATGTAACCAGCATCATAATGACTATGTGGAACACCCTACAGTTGCCTCCTGCAAATTTGAAGTCAGTCTTACCACATTTTTGGTACCAGACAACCAGTGATCTGCATACCATCACCCCTGACCAAGACCCAAATGGAAAATTTCAAGAATTATGAGCCCCTGAAATATCCTTCCAACAGTTTATATTGAGAAAGCTTAACATTGTGCTCACTTTAAAAGTAAAATATTAGCCATATCTCATTGCTAATTGTAGAGCATACAATAAACTGGGCATTCAGAGTTGAGAGAAATAAGTTGATAAAAGGTGTATACAATATGTGTTTAATTTAAAAGAAACTTCCAAGCTGTCTTGAAACTGATTGTCCCATTTTACTCTCCCATTAGCAATGTATGAGAGATACAATTGCAGCACATTCTAGTCAACAGTTGGTACTGGCAGTCTTTCTAATTCTAGCCATTCTCACAAGGTCTGAACCAGTATTTCATTTGATTTTTATTTATTTATTTTTTAGTTTCATAACAAAACTAGAAGGTACAGAGAATTCCCAAATAATCTCCTCCATAACACATGCAAGTCTCCCACATTAACAGCATTCCCCACAAGGGTGATACATTTGTCAAAACTGTGGAGCACACTTCTTTTGCTGTTGTATATTCTATGATTTTGGACAGCTGTATAATTTCATGTATCCATCATTATCATATCCTACTGAGTATTCAGTTCAGTTCAGTTCAGTCGCTCAGTGGTGTCCAACTCTTTAAGAACCCATGAACTGCAGCACACCAGGCTTCCCTGTCCATTACCAACTCTGGGAGTTCACCCAAATGCATGTTCTTTGAGTTGGTGATACCATCCACCATCTCATCCTCTGTCATCTCCTTCTCCTGCTCTCAGTCTTTCCCAGCATCAGGGTCTTTTCAAATGAGTCAGCTCTTCACATCAGGTGAGAATTATCACTGCCCTAAAATCCATCTCTGGTTTCCTAGGAGGCTCAGTGGTAAATAATACACCTGTAATGCAAGAGACACGGGTTTGATCCCTGAGTTAGGAAGATCCACTAGAGGAGGAAATAGAAACCCACTCCGATATTCTTGCCTGAGAAAATTCCATGGACAGAGGAGCCTGGCAGGCTGCAGTCCATGAGGCCACAAAAAGTCGGACACAACTCTTTATTCAGTTCAATTCAGTCAATTTACTTCAGGCGTTCAGTTATGTCTGACTTTTTGCAACCTCATGGACTATAGCCCACCAGATTTCTCTGTCTATCACCAACTCCTGGAGCTTGCTCAGACTCATATCCATTGAGTCTGTGATGTCATCCAACCATCTCATTCTCTGTTTTCTCCTTCTTCCCCTGCCTTCAGTCTTTACCAGCATCAGGATCCTTTCTAATGAGTCAGCTCTTCACATCAGGTGGACGAAGTATTGGAGCTTCAGCTTCAGCTTCAGCATCCGGCCTTCCAATGAATATCCGGGACTGATTTCCTTTAGGACTGACTGGTTTGATCTCTGTGCAGTCCAAGGGACTTTCAAGAGTCTTCTCCAACACCACAGTTCAAAAGCATCATTTATTCAGTGCTCAGCTTTCTTTATGGTCCAACCCTTACATCCATACACACAACTACAGGAAAAACCATAGCTTTGACTAGATGGACCTTTGTCTGATAACTGAGCAGCCCTTCTCCAAGTTCAACCCTGCCTGTACTGATTTGTTAACTGTCTGCATAGTTTTCCCTTTTCCAGAATGTAATATAGTTGAAATCATACAATCATATAGTACAAAGTCTTTTCAAATTGGCTTATTTCACTTAGTAATATATATATATATAAGTTTTCTCTATGTATGGTTTGATAGATCCTGTCTTTTCACTACTGAATAATATTCTGTTTTCTGGATGCACCACAGTTTATTTACCATTCACTTGCTGAAAGTTATTTTTATTGCTTCCAAGTTTTGGCAACTATGGATAAAGCTGCTATGATGCTGCTGCTGCTGCTAAGTCACTCCAGTCAGGTCCAACTCTGTGCAACCCATACACGACAGCCCACCAGGCTCTCCCATTCCTGGGATTCTCCAGGCAAGAATACTGGAGAGGGTTGCCATCTCCTTCTCCAATGCGTGAAAGTGAAAAGTAAAAGTGAAGTAGTTCAGTCATGTCTGACTCTGTGTGACCACATAGATGGCAGCCCACCAGGCTCCCCCATCCCTGGGATTCTCCAGGCAAGAGTACTGGAGTGGGTTGCCATTTCCTTCTCCAATGCATGAAAGTGAAAAGTGAAAGTGAAGTCGCTCAGTCATATCCATCTCTTAGCGACCTCACAGACTGCAGCCTACCACACTCCTCCATCCATGGGATTTTCCAGGCAACAGAGGGAAATGGGGAGAGGTCAGTAAAGTCTCTTGTTCCTTACCGGTCAGGGCACTCTGGCCAGCTGTCCGCTTCAGGAGGAGACCATGGAGAAAAGGGTCCCAGTTGAGGCCACTGNATCTCTTAGCGACCTCACAGACTGCAGCCTACCACACTCCTCCATCCATGGGATTTTCCAGGCAACAGAGGGAAATGGGGAGAGGTCAGTAAAGTCTCTTGTTCCTTACCGGTCAGGGCACTCTGGCCAGCTGTCCGCTTCAGGAGGAGACCATGGAGAAAAGGGTCCCAGTTGAGGCCACTGGGTCTGGTCCATTGGAAGGCAAGCTGGCCCCTGAGTACCCTGAGTGGTCAGGATGTCAGTCTCAGTGAAGAAGAGTCCCCACCAGAGTCGCCATTTGTTGCAGGAAGGCGGACCCCTTCCAGGGCTCGAAACTGGGCTCTTGTCTAACACTCAGAAATGAATTGTCCGAGGAGACACATCTGCTGACAAAGCAAGAAATTTTATTGGGAAAGGGCACCCGGATAGAGAGCAGTAGGGTAAGGGAACCCAGGAGAACTGCTCTGCCACGTGGCTCGCAATGTTGGGTTTTCTAAACNAACTGATGCAATATTATTCTTTACAGCATCGGACTTTACTTCCATCACCAGTCACATCCACAACTGGGCGTTATTTTCACTTTGGCTCAGTCTTTTCATTCTTTCTGGACCTATTTCTCCACTCTTCTCCAACAGCATATTGGGCATCTGCCTACATGGAAGTTCAATTTTTCAGTGTCATATCTTTTTTTGCCTTTTCATATTTTCATGGGTTTCTCAAGGCAAGAATACTGAAGTGGTTTTCCATTCCCTTCTCCAGTGGACCACATTTTGTCACAACTCTCCATCATGACCCATCTGTCTTGAGTGGCCTTACATGGCATGACTCATGGTTTCATTGAGTTAGACAAGGCTATGATCCATGTGATAAGTTGATTAGTTTTCTGTAATTTTGGTTTTCATTCTGTCTGCTCTCTGATGGACAAGGATGAGATGCTTGTTGAAGCTTTCTAATGGGAGGGACTGGATCTTGCTCTGGTCCAGCCATTGTCAGTAAATCTTTAATCCAATTTTCTGTTAATGGGTGGGGCTATGTTTTTCTCCCTGTTTGCCTCAGGCCAAACTACTGTAGGACATTAAAAAAAAAAGGACTTATAGAGACTTTTGAAGGACTTTTGAAGAAGGTGCTGGCGTAAGGTAATATGATATACTTCTTTACAAAAGGGACTCTGGAGATGTGATTAAGGGCATTGTGGAGATTATTGTAGATTACTCAAGTGAGGGCTTCTGGCAAGTATTAGAGATAGGACCAAAGAAGATGGAGGCATCCCCAGGTGACAGCCAGCAAGAAAACAGAGACTTAGTCCTACAGTCTCATGGAAGTGGATTCTGCCCACATCTGAAGGAGTAAGAAAGTAGATTCGTCTGCAGGGTCTGTAGAAAGGAATAAAGCTCTGCCCATACCTTGTTTTTAGTCTGGTGATTACCCCCAGCTCGGTAAAATAATAAACTTGTATTAAGTCACTAAATTTGTGGTCATTTATTATGGCTAGAAAAGAAGAGTAATACACAAGGGCTTCCTAAAATTGTATGCAGTATTTTGTATATTCCAGTGCAATATATTTCAGATGAAAGAAGCTGTATATTTAATCAGTCTTTTAAGAGTCAATGAGATAAACAAGGACCTATGTATAAACAGGGAAACATATTCAATATCTTGTAACTTCTGGCTCAGGTGGTTAAAAAGTATGCCTGCAATGTAGAAGACCCCAGATTTACTCCCTGAGTTGGGAAGATCCCCTGGAGAGGGGAATGGCTATCCACTCCAGTGTTCTTGCCTGGAGAATTCCAAGGACAGAGAAGGCTGGCAGGCTACAGTCCCCAGGGTCACAAAGAGTCAGACATGACTGAGTGACCGACCCTTTCACTTCACACAGCTGAACAGGTTGCTGTACAGCTGAAACACTGTAATCCAACTACGTCAATTTTAAAAAGTCAATGATCACGCTAAGTCACTCAGCCGTGTCCGATTCTTTATGACCCCATGGACTGTAGTCTTCCAGGCTCCTCTATCCATGGGATTCTCCAGGCAAGAATACTGGAGTGGGTTGCCATGCCCTCCTCCAGGGGATCTTCCCAACCCAGGGATCAAACCCAGGTCACCCGTATTGCAGGTGGATTCTTTATCATCTGAGCCACAAAAGCAAGAATGAACTATTATCCTTCTTCATCCTGTAGCAGTAAATACATCTTCATTCACTAAGAAAGAACACTTATTTTACAGTTGAACTGGGAAACACGTGTTTTATGACAAACAACTGAACAGGAGAGCATGCAGCTTTCCGCTGTCTTCTTCTACCTCGCTCTCTGTACCTCCAAACCAAGCAACATTTAGTGTTTAATTGTTATGTTTCCTGTGAACTGTGAGCTATTATGGATACTCAGTGTCGACATGTGTTCCTACAGAACAGCATCTTTTTCCTCTCCTCTGTGTTTTCTTTCAGCTCTCCACTGTGCCTGGCAGAGGTACATTCTATTAAAAAATGTCATATGATTGAATCAAAAGGTTAGGTCCTATCTTAAGACAGTGACCTGGACTACTTAACATTGGGAACTCTTTCGAGACCACTGACAAGGTCTGTGTATAAGTTTATTCTTTAATATCTATCTCATTATTTCCTGCAAAAAGCAGAGTTCTCATATATTTCTATGGGAAAAATATTTCAGTACCCTCAGATTTATTTCTGAGATGAGAGTCTGGATGGATCATAGGGAAATATTGTAACAGGAACTTTGATATTTCCCACTGATAATCTTGACTCTGTCTGGGATATTCTCTATTTCACTAAGTTCATCTAAGCTCCAGCAGAATATCACTTAATGTTCAGGTATGTAATCAGAAGTGTAGTGCTATTTATTAAACAGACATTATAGACCTAATTCTATTTGGATAGATCACAAGATACACAGATACAAAGAAATCTTAGCAGTAAATGAATACATTAAATATTAAATGGGAGAAGGTTAGATGAGAATTTAATAGTCTCATTTTCTTACTAGGTTATTTCAGAATGACTTCAAATTATGGCATGAATGAGATGGGGATGATGACTGAAAATGACTTGGAATATGGTAATCTGCTTCACACTCAACCTTAAATATTTTCATAGGATATCTGGAATTGATGAAGTGTTAATAACATGTATTCAGGTTTCTCAATAAAGTGTGCAGAGGTGTGCTGAGCCCCCATACAAATGGAAAATGAGAGGGGGAAAGCCTAGAGAAGTTGGAAATATGGTAACAAATTTAAAACATGAGATTCAACTTGAAATAATTTGAGGAAGTATGTCTGCAGAAAAATAATCAGAAACAGATATTCAGTGGAAGGGAGACAGCTGGAAAGCAGTCACACAGAACAGGACAGAGGGGAGAGGATACCAGACAGTAAATTAGATGAGACTGAAATACTGTGACAGTTTGGAGAAAAAAAGCTGAAAATGACCTTGGTGGCCACAGGCCATTACCAAACAAGAAAGTACACCTGAACTAGAACTCACTTTGAGATAGTGCTTTCTATTTTTCAGTGTTGAAGAAGTCAGATGAAATGGAAGGCATTCAAAAAAGAATACCAAATACAATTAAGCATCTAAAGGGATTGATTTATATAGTGAGAGGGAAGAAAACAATGCGCAGTCCCCGGCTAAACACTTCTGGAGTGAACTTAATAGTCCACAGTCTTTAAAGGATTTACATGCTGAGTCAATAGAGAGTGATTTAGTTCAGTAAGAGGGAATTTAGGCAGAAGCACAGGGAGATGAATATAAACTCTAATGCTGAAAACATTTTTCTGATTTTGTTAATACCAGAAACTAAAGTGTTTCAATTGGTGCTGACTCAAAGGTCTGCTATTGTTTTTGTTGGTCTTTTTAACCCATTTTCAGATTTATCCTGAGTGACCATGGAAGATAGTTATTGGAAAATTCTTTATACCTCTGTTATTCTCTTTCTAACAGGTTGAGACTTTTCTTTCACAGTATACAAATGACTACTGATTTTATATTCCTAGCTTTATAATATGTCTTGATATCTGGTAGAACAAGTCCTCCCATATTGTTGTTCTTTAAAAAGAACAACTGTTCTTTTCAAAAACTAAACTAGGCTGTTTATTTTGTCTCTGTATATATACTCTGTGTACTCACTGATTTTAATAGATTATTATATTAGTCTGCTCAGGTTGCCAAAATAAAAAAACACCATCAATTGGGTGGTTTAAACAAAAATGTATTATCTCACAGTTCTGGAGGCTAGAAGTTTCACTATAAAAACTTAAATATATGAGAATATAGAATAACATTATAGAGTATGGTATATTAACATGAAAGACTAAGCATTAAACCACTATTAATAAAAATGTGATTGTTTAATTATGACAGTTATAATTTCAGTTATGTTAAAATAATTATAGTGATGAGAAGGTGCATAACAGGTGTGTGTATATATATATATATGCATATATGACATATGGCTACTGCTGTTTTCTTTGAATAATAGAAAGTAAAAATCAAAGTATTGATTCTATTTATTTTCTTTAAATACAACATTTTCATAATTTAAAAATATAATCCATAAGAAGAAGACATATCTCCACTAAAGGCCACAACATAGAGTCTTATAAAAGTAGAAGCTGAGGTTGCCACCTGGCTACTCTGGTCTCCTACTGGAGACCAGACCTACTGGATCAACCAGCAAAGAAGGAGGTTAGTCTACTGGCAGGGGCGATGGAACATGAGTGGGAAGGTGACACTGCTGTTAAGACACAATGTAGAATAGAAATTGGTTGTTACTATGCGATGGCAGCCTGGAGGAGTGTGTCTGAAATGTAGGAGATCTTTTAAGTTCCAGCTTAATATTATCCCCACATTGCAAGGGAAAAAATAAAATACTATAAAATATAAAATACCGTAACAAGTCATATAACAACTTCATAAAGCACTATAAAGCCCAATACTATAACAACTCACACTGGCTTATGAGAAACGAAGGTCTGTTTTACCCTACCAGTTAAAGAACCTAACCTCCAAAGATGTTTACTGAGAGTAACAGGAATATGGAAAAGGAAGTTTATAATCCTCAGTTAGGACTGTATGACTAATTTCAAATGAGGATTGCAATAGTTGAGTCTTTCTCATTGTGCCTTGAATATATGTGTGTGTATGCATGTACTGACCAATTATTTTTCTTTCATTTCCATTTCTTCTCCTGTTCTCTAGCACTAGATGTGGTAATAGTAGTTAAACATGTCTTTTCAGCATTTAAGTTACTGGACAGCAAATGCATGAAAGGACGCATCTATATCCTGAGAGAAACTGATATAATCAAAATACACTGGCAATATTATCATATGTTTAAACATAAGGAGAAAATATTAGAGTTAATTAAGAAATATAATCAAGTCAACCAAAAGGTATAATCTCCCCAACAACTGTCAGTGTTAAGAAAGCAATCTACAAATTATTCAAAGAAGGACACTCTGATTCATGTTTTATGCCAAGTCAAGCTAACAAACACATTATGTAAAAATTATGCCTCTGGACATAAATAACAGAAAAATCCAACCTAAATTGCCTCAAGTAACAGAGAGGTATAATTGAAATATTCACTGGTTGGAAACCATCAATCATGGTTCAGTCAAGTCTCTCAACTTTTTCTTAATTTTTAACTTAATTTCTCTGAGATTTTCTAGGCTGTTCTTTCTGTGTTGATTAACACACACAGGCTTTTAGAAGATGGCTATAAATTTCTATGCCTTATTTCAACACATAAAAAATTTTATGAAAAGAAGAGCAGAAATTGTTTTTATAGAGGCTCATCATTAAGAATAAACAATCTATTTCCATAAATCTATATTCATGGATTAGGGCTAAACTTGGTACCATACCCATTCATTTACAGATGCTTCTCTCCAGGGCACTTTCTAAGCATCTGAACAAATTCACATGTCCAGGTGATTCTATGCACCAACTGGCTTTAGGCCTGGGTTCCTGAATCAATGACTGGCAAGTAGACAAAACTTCTCTTAGACCAATCAGCATGATCCCCAAACCGGAATACTGTAGTAGCAAGCACCGACTTCATAATTCAGAATATTCCATCACTTGTATGATGTAGTTGTCTAATTAAAAATTTGACACAATTCTCCACTCAGTATAATGTATAGCATTGAATTTATCAACTTCTAACTAATTAATTAGTCAAGCTTTTATAACTTAGAGGAAAGATGAAGATATTTTAAATATTCTGATGAAATTAAGAAAGATACTAATTGAAAAACTATTGAAAAATGTTCCCTTTCTTAAACAGTTTCAAATATTTTTAGTTTATCATCTTCTCCTCTCATACTCAACTTGGAGTGAAAACTTATGTATGAGAGAAAAATTATTACAACTCATTTATTGCATAACCTAAAGAAATTTAGGCCTCCAAATTTAAGTCTTTCTTAATAACAGAAGTAGCTAACTGACCATTATTTACAACCAAAACCTAATTATTTGGAAGATGTGACAATAGTATTTTTTTCAGAATTATATTTTGATATCTTTCTAAGAGATTTTGTAATCTAAATAAAACTTTTATAATGATACAAAGTTATAAATCCAATTTAGCATATGAATCATGTTAGTTATGCTAAATCATTATGGCTAATTCTCCTTTGAAAACTTTCCAGGAAGAGCTTGATACTTCCTTCTTAGAAGATAATCCTGTATTTGGAGAATTTAAGGGCCCTCTAGTTGAGTAAGAAAAACTGAACAGCTGATGTTTTGATGGCAGTTGAACTAAATATTTTGTAGCTATTTCATAAAAAAAGAAACTCTAGGGATTTCCAACTAGTAAGTGAAGAAAAAGTAAAATGTGAAACCTTTTGGTCTAAGAGGTCAGAAATTATTCTGAAGTTGTTTAAAACTATGATTGCTTCTCAGATATGAAAACTATGGATATGGGAAGACATTATAATAGATTTCTAAAAACTCATGGTTGTTTGGTAGAAATATTTGAACTTCTTCTTGAGTATAAAGATAGTTACTCTTATAACAAAAGGGTATAAGCTTTGTATATTTCTTAATGATTTATGCCTTATTAAAAATTTTATAATTTAATATTATTTTACATGCATTTTAAGAAAAGGTGAAACAATATGGTAAATTTTCAGGGTGTATTATGAACAAATATTCAAAATCCTAGATTCCTAACCTCTGACTAATTAAGCTATGCTACCTTGATGAATCAATTTAGAAAGTAAGGAGAAAAACTTTGTTTCAAATTACTCACTAGGTGTATATTGTGGGGAAAGCATCTTGATTCTTCTAAGTCTCAATTTTCTTAAGTATATAATGGACATATTAAGGTACCATTAGGTAAACTAATTTGTTGATAAGATAGCTGTTATTTTAACCAGCAGAATCATAGGCAATACCTTAAATGCATTCTTAAAATTAAAAAGTGCTTATTTCTATGAATATCAATTCACCTATAGTGATGTATGGGAATTCATTGGGAGCTTTAGAAATCACTGGTGCCTGGGATTCAAATCAGAAATTTGAGTTCAGTTGTCCTCGTTATTATGTGGACATCAGTTTTAGAGATTGACTTAAACTATTATTAGAATTTATGCTTGCATAGTTTTGAATAAGAGTATGTATTTACTTTTAAACTTGATTTGTAAACATCAGATTTAAACAGCTTAAAGTATAACTAGATACAGCAGTACATCTATATTTATTTATATACATACAAAATTAAATATATTTAATATTCTATTAACTAAAAATGCATGATGAATTTTAGGCCAACTTATGATAATCCTTGTAAGAATAGACATGTATTACACTTGAGAAAAAATGCTGTCATTTTTCTCTAGATATCTTTTCCTGGTAATGTTGAATCATTCATAAGCCCTTTGGGATACACAGTGAAATGCTGAAATTGATACAAATAGTGCAAAGTTATACCACATGAAAAATTAAACTTCTTTTTAAATTTTGATCTTTAATCATGCTATATTTTCTAGTTAGTGTACTCATGATTTTTTTTTCCTAAGTTCAAATCTCAAAAGAGAAGCTTTCATTGTAAGTGCCTTAGTATATAAAATACATGGTTTATATTATTAGAGTTGGCCAGATTTGATGAGAACTATTAATCACAATTGTTCTTACAATGGCAGAGATGGATGAACTTAACTATTTTTCTTTTTGAAAGGAAGAGAAAGGGAGGAATAAAATCTTGCAGAATTTAAAATAGCTTATTGGAAAATTTTGTAAGACAATTATGATAATTATGTATTGTAAATTCTCTGTCAAGTTATTTTATTATTGAAAGTCTTTTGACCTCAATATTAGTTTCTTTAAAAATGAATTTTACCAAAAAAAAAAAAACTAGTGTGATTTTGAGGACATGAATAAAATACATACCAAGAATAAGAAAGTAGATTTTTTTTAATACCCTATAAAAATCTTTGGTCGTTTCTATTAAAAATATATATTCTAAGTAAATATTATTTTCATTAAATATATTGGATTCTTGTAAATTGAAAGAACTGCTTGGATAACTCTAGGGAATACAAAAGAAGATGCCTCAATTATGCAATTTAAATTATTTTCGCTTGCTGTATGAACTGATATAGTTCTATCCCAATATAGTACTTTAGGAGAACCTGGCAGATAATTAGAAGAAACATCCAATTGAATGGATTCTATTGTCAATAACATGCCAGGCTTGGCAACCCTGAAATCCTTAACTACAACCACCTAAAGACTTTTGATAAAGTATTAAAGTTTAATGAATGGCTTTTGCAAAAGGAAGAACAATGTCCAGAAATCCTGAACAACCAGGCAAAAGAAGTCCTAGGGAGCTGAAAACTTAATGAAAACTGTACACTCTTCACTAGATTCTTTCAGGTCCTCTACTCTTACTGCAAAAGCCATTCTAAACTACTCAATAACACCTTGATGTAGGTACTATTATCCTAGTTAATGAAACATAACTTGGCCCAGGTCACACCAGCAAATGTGCACTGGAGTCAGTAAACTTAACCAGCTCATAGGTTAGAAGTCTCTGGATCTGAGCTAACACAACAGTCTCAAAATGTTAAAAAAAAGATTAAAAAAAAATACACAGGAGTCATAATGAAAGACAAGATACTAAATAAGAATAAACATATTTGAAAAAAGATCTAAATAGAACTTGTGGATGTTAAAAAAATAAACTCACTGGAAATAAAACTCATTTTACCTAAGTATTGCTTGAGTAAAGTGCCACTATACCTAGTGGAACGCTGTGATTACAGGTCAGCTGAAACCTGCTGTATGTATTTTCCGTCACCAGTTTGGGAAACGAAAATGCACCACATGCTTGTGTATTAAGTCTGAAAGCTTCACAGCATCCTGCTGCCTCAGCATCCCCACAAACAGGCTGTGGGCACCCCATCCAGATGGCCTGGAACAGCAATGTACAGGAACCCTTTTTTGTCCAAACTGTGACCTAGTGGAATTGCACACACCAATGAAACCCATGTATACCTCTGGCTAGCATGCTCCAGGCCACGCCCCAGTTAAGGCACTAACCCAAGGGCCCTTCTTCCTCCCTACTTCCTCTCCCTGCCCCTCTCAGCTCCCCCTGCTTATCTGGCATTATCTCCTAGAGCTCCCTCCAGGGCCCCCCTGATGGCAAGCACTGATGGTCTCTCCAGGACCTGTGAGTATAGGAAACGTTGCTTTCCTGCCTCTTCTGTTTCCCCTCTTGTCAACACACCTGACCTACCAACTCAAGAAAAAAATAGAACAGCTGGCTTACAAAAACACTTGATCATATCCAACCACATAGGTCAGCAAATTATAGTCCTACAATGTACCCAGGTGGAAGAGAACCAGATTATTGGAAAATATTTAATTATACTGCAAGTATTCTTTGACTAATACATATATATATATATTTAAAACTGGGGGTGGGCAGGGAGGGATGAAGAAAATGAATTTATTCCCTTTCTTTTTTAGAAATAAGAATCACTTAAATGATGAAATACATTTGGATGGGCATGCAAGTTTACTGAGGGGAAGATATAATAGGAATAATTTTAAGTTTTTAAATACTGAACTGAAGTGTCCAGGTCAGTGGGCTCTAGATGCGGCTCCAAATGTAAGTTCTGACAGATTCATTTTATTATTTCCCTGAGTTTTAAGGTTAAAAGAATCTTTAAAAATTTTACATTGTCACCATTGAATTTTCAAAAGCTTACTTTTATTATAATTTTTAAAAATCTCACTAATAAATCACGGTACATTTTATTCACTCCTTCTCTCTCTAATACAGTGTACAGACACCATAGCCACCATGAAAACAATTACGAACAGAAAAATAACTATAAACTCTAATACCTATGAAAGTAGGATGCTTTTTTCCCTTATTTTGTCAAAGAGGCACCTACATACTTAGAGATAATTTTACAAATGAAAATCAAAATGATCACTGAGAATGTTTAAAGAGACCAAAATGTGATATCAAATATTACTATCATTACTGATAATGAATTAGTAATTGAAATAACATTTATGCAACTTATAGGATTTAATAAAAATGGAAGAGGCATTGAAGAAAATACTTTCTGTTCTTCTATCAGGTATTAAAATAAAGCCCTGCCAAATTTTGGCAAAAAGACGCCAGGACAGACTAGTTTGAACGTAACATGAAGGGTTTTTTTAAATATAAATTTATTTATTTTAACTGGAGATTAATTACANTGCAACTTATAGGATTTAATAAAAATGGAAGAGGCATTAAAGAAAATACTTTCTGTTCTTCTATCAGGTATTAAAATAAAGCCCTGCCAAATTTTGGCAAAAAGACGCCAGGACAGACTAGTTTGAACGTAACATGAAGGGTTTTTTTAAATATAAATTTATTTATTTTAACTGGAGATTAATTACAATATTAACAAATTGAAAAATAAAAACCATATGGTTATCTCAATAGATGCAGAGAAGGCCTTCAACAAAATTCAACGTCCATTTATGATAAAAACTCTCCAGAAAGCAGGAATAGAAAGAACATACCTCAACATAATAAAAGCTATATATGACAAACCCACAGCAAACATTATCCTCAATGGTGAAAAACTGAAAGCATTTCCCCTAAAGTCAGGAACAAGACAAGGGTGCCCACTTTCACCACTGCT
>SJYA01002166.1:0-84019 GCA_006410615.1 Neotragus moschatus | reverse complement strand
GTATTTTTCACAGAGCTAGAACAAATAATTTCAAGATTTGTATGGAAATACAAAAAACCTAGAATAGCCAAAGCCATCTTGAGAAAGAAGAATGGAACTGAAGGAATCAACCTCCCTGACTTCAGGCTCTACTACAAAGTCACAGTTATCAAAACAGTATGGTACTGGCACAAAGACAGAAATATAGATCAATGGAACAAAACAGAAAGCCCAGAGATAAATCCACACACCTATGGACACCTTATTTTCGACAAAGGAGGCAAGAATATACAGTGGATTAAAGACAATCTCTTTAACAAGTGGTGCTGGGAAAACTGGTCAGCCACTTATAAAAGAATGAAACTAGACCACTTTCTAACGCCATACACAAAAATAAACTCAAAATGGATGATTTCCTTTAGAATGGACTGGTTGGATCTCCTTGCTATCCAAGGGACTCTCAAGAGTCTTCTCCAACACCACAGTTCAAAAACATCAGTTCTTTGGCACTCAGCTTTTTTTGTAGTCCAGTTCTCACTTTTATACATGACTACAGAAAAAAACATAGCTCTGACTAGACTGACCTTTGTTGGCAAAGTAATGTCTCTGCTTTTTAATATGCTGCCTAGGTTGGTCTTAACATTTCTTCCAAGGAGCAAGCACCTTTTAATTTCATGCTTGCAATCACCATCTGCAATGATTTTGGAGCCCCCCAAAATAAAGTTAACCTCTAGTATTCAATAGTAAAATAGATGACCCCTGCCTTCAAACTGCTAGATCATTAAGCTGTGTTTCAAAGGCTGACAGAATATCATTCCTCTTGTTAGGTCATTAACCACTGAAGCAGTATTGCTCCCTAAAAGATACTTTTGAGCTGTTTGCCTGAAACATTTCAAAGAAGACTTCACAAGGGAGCTCTCTAAGCTGCCTTGAGAGCTTATTTTATACCTGGGTAGATCTCACAGTAAGGATGCTTTCAAAATGCTGAGTCTAACCTTCTGTATACCAGCTCTTCTGAAGAGATTATTATCTAAAGAAGTTGCAATGAAATGCACATGTTACATTATTATAGCAATCAATCAGTACTTTAGTATTGGTTTTATGTATTGAAAAAATGTTAACATTTAAAGCAACAAATGAAATATAAACTGTATAGTCAGAGCTTTATTTATTTTGCTCAATGCTATGCCTAGAAAAGTACCTAGCTGGATAAATATCTATTGAAGGAATGAAATAAGGATAGACAAATACTGTCCAACTTATTACAACAGAAGCTATTAAAAACAAATAAAAGTGAATTATATATATTAAGGCCTCATGAATAACATTGAAAATACAGAATGACCTCTGGTATGTGGAAGTAAGAAAAAAAAAAGAATCATTGGAAAGATTGGGCCAGAACTGGTTCTAGAGAAGCCTGTTAAATTGAAACTATTAGTGGAAAGCCATTTCAACAAGAAAAAATAGCATGAGCAATGATGAAAAAGAAGTAAAACAAAGACTTATTCAAGAATAAATAATTTAGTCTTCAGAGGTAGAGACTTCATCAAAGTCATCATGAGAAAGTAACATTGACAAGAAAGGTAAAGAGTAATAAGCAAGATGGTAAGTATGTTAGGATTTTGAAGAGTCCCTGAAAAAATTAGATTTTACATTAAAAACCTTATAGCCAATATCCTGAGCACCTTATTTCCATTTAATAATTATGTGACTTGTCTTATCAACTTAATTTGTAAATTTTTCTGTTCTTTTTTTTTTTTTAAAGCAAGGCTATATACCCCATGCACTTTAGAGGTGATAATTTTGCATTGATATTCTGACTTTTTGGATCCAGTGTTCATGAAAATATCATTCATTTCCTTACTTATTACTCAAATATTTACTGAGAGACTGCACTGTGCCTGACACCACTCCAAAATCTAGAACATTTTCACCTAATAAAGATTGCTACTAAGGGACTGTAAGTGGTCTTGGGCCATGGGCAAATTTGTACAACTTACACAAGGTTTAGATGCTCTAAAGACAGATGACTGGTCAAAGAAGCAGATAATACTTTAGCCCTAATAATATCTTAATAACATCACAACTCCACAATTAATACAAAAGAAGCAATATTGAATAATTTACTATTTATGTTAAATATTTGATAATGTGCTTATAATTGAAACAGTGGAACAAAAAGAGGAATTTATACCTCATAAGATTGATAGGCTATAAACAGCTACTAGATTTTTGACTGTTTATAGCCTATCATTTTAGGTCTAAATTCTTCTTCATCAAGCTTTTTAATCTAGTATAACCTAATATGAATTATCTCTCCAACAAGATTAGTTTTAAGTTATTTCCAAAGAAGTCAGGGAATACAAATCAGGTCATAAACTTGTGAGTACTGAAAACAGGGTCTGCCCTAGGAAATCTAGGGCACTGAGTCCTTAGATGATAGGCCATACAAACCATGCAGCCACTTCTCAGCTCAGCAACCTCTGAGGCAGAAAGAAGTTGGCTCCGCTTAAATAAGTTAAAAATAGACTAACCAGCAGTTAAAATTTTCAACACAGCAAAATGCAGTGAGGACAAGGTTTATTCTTTGATCTCCAAAACTTTGCTTCATTGAGTCTGATAATGATGCATGACATGAAGAACGTTAGCTATACTCTAGTCTCATATTACCTGGNTCTGAGGCAGAAAGAAGTTGGCTCCGCTTAAATAAGTTAAAAATAGACTAACCAGCAGTTAAAATTTTCAACACAGCAAAATGCAGTGAGGACAAGGTTTATTCTTTGATCTCCAAAACTTTGCTTCATTGAGTCTGATAATGATGCATGACATGAAGAACGTTAGCTATACTCTAGTCTCATATTACCTGGGTTTTACTTAGTCATCAGTGTAATTTATCTAAGGGCAACTTGCCACTAAAAAAAAAAAAAAAAAAAAAAAAAGCTCAGCTTGAATCCTTCTAGCTTACACAGCAGGAGTCTTCTAGAAATTCTGCCATTCTGCCACTGGTAAGGAAACGCTTACTTATGGAATCAGGGATCCTTGTTAACATTTGACTACAGTTGCTTGTAGGCAGGAAACTTTTATTTTATAATTTCTGTTGCCAGGCTCATGTTATTTGCAGGAGGCTAAAATATATGCTGAATCTAGTTTTGTCCATAAATCTAGGGACTGAACTAAATCAGAACGACAATAATTTTATTTTAAATAAAATTCATTTCTCATTGATTTAAAAGTACTAGGTGCTTTGTGTGTGGGGGGGAGGGATTTATAAGTAATGTTATAACTAAACCCTATTACAATGAGTTCTCTAAGGAATATAGTTTATGAGGATGCCCATGATGGAAGAGGGGAAGCCTGTTAATCGTATTCAAGTAGATTTCAGGCTGTCTAGATTTTTTTTTTCTTACTAAATTGACAAGCAAGAGTATATAAATGCATACTATGAGTAATAATACTTATTTGTAACTACATATGAATAAAAAGTAAAGTGAATTCAAGTATCAACTAATACCATCTCTATTTAAAAACTCCATGACCAGCACTATGTGGGTTACTCTCATGTCTGAGATAAGTGCTCCAGGTTTTTCATAACTCATGACAGATAAGGATAAAAAAGAAATAGATTGAGCTGCCCCCACTGCATGATAGATGCACAGAAAACAGCAGACTTGATCAGTGAAGAACAGAAAGTAAAGTTAGAGGATATATCATTGTTACTGTTATTTAGTCACTAAGTAATGTTTGATTCTTTTCTGATCCCATGGACTGTAGCCTAACAGCTCCTCTCTCCATGGGATTTCCGAGGCAAAAATCCTGGAATGGGTTATCATTTGTTCTCAAGGGGATCTTCCCAACCCATGGATCAAACTCACGTATCTTGCATTGGCAGGAGGACTATCATTGAGCCAACAAGGTATTAGCAACAGTTATACAAGAGTTGTAAATATAAGAGAACTGGACTGAGAATAGACCAATTCATTGCTTCTAAGTTTATTATCCCCCCCTTTTTTATACATCCATATCCATTCATTCATCAATTAAGTTTTAAGTATTAAAAGTTCTGAACCAAATACTATCTCTAACAAAGGAGCTCACAATTTAGTAAAACACAAAATTATCAAAACAGATAAATCACAACATAACTCAAGAGTTATTTGGAAGTTAGAGAGAGCCTCTCTGTAGATGGGCTTATAGCATGGGATTTATAGTAAGCCAGAAATGGACTTCTGAGAAGGTAATGGCACCCCCAACTCCAGTACTCTTGCCTGGAAAATCCCATGAATGGAGGAGCCTGGTAGGCTGCAGTCCATTGGGTCGCAAAGAGTCGGACACGACTGAGTGATTTCACTTTCACTTTTCACTGTCATGCATTGGAGAAGGAAATGGAGACCCACTCCAGCATTCTTGCCTGGAGAATCCCAGAGACAAAGAAACCTGGTGGGCTGCCATCTATGGGGTCGAACAGAGTCTGACATGACTGAAGCAACTTAACAGCAGAGATGGACTTATAGCATGGGACTTACAGTATGCTAGAGTTAGGACTTAAAGCATGAGTAGGAGTTTTCTAGGGTAAGAAGAAAGGGAAGACATTCTAGGTAATCATGTGTATCTGTGTTCAGTCACTTTAGTCACCCCCAACCCTTTGTGACCCTATGTACTCTAGCCCACCAGGATCCTCTGTCCATAGGATTCTCCAAGCAAGAACACTGGAATGAGTTGTCATGCCATTTTCCAGGGGATCCCAGGGATCAAACTTGCATCTACCTGTGTCCTGCATGATCCAACTAGGAAGTCCCTAGATGAAGTTGCTCAGTTGAGTCTGACTCTTTGCGACCCCATGAACTGTAGCCCACCAGGCTCCTCTGTCAATGGGATTCTCCAAGCAAGAATACTGGAGTGGGTTGCTATTTCCTTCTCCAGGGTATCTTCCCAACCCAGAGGTTGAATCCAGGTTTCCTGCATTGCAGGCAGACACTTTAACCTCTGAGCCACCAGGGAAGCCCTAGATGATAATAGCAACATATAAAAAGGCTCAAAGTTGCAAATTTAAAACAACAATATCCCTGATTATTCATGTAAAGATGAAAATGTAAAGTGGAAGTTAGATGCCTAGGGAGCATTGATAAGAGATATTTTATGGCTGAATTTTGTGTACCTGAAAATATGTATAGGATGTCATAGGAGAATAGTCAATAAGCCTGAAATTTTACATGAGTTACTCCCCATTGAAAGGCCTGAAATTTTTTTTATGCTTGTGAGTATAATATTCCTGCATGGTGCAGCATCCAATATACAGTGATCAGCTTAATTTGGAAATCACACTCACTGGAATAAAATTATCTTCAATCAATCACTGCTCCATATTGATGCATGCTCACTAATGGCTAGTGAATGAACTTTTCTTTCAAATAATTCTTAGAACCTCTAAAAATTTACCATTGAATACCTAGGACCATTTTGTCAAGATTGTTATTTCCACGGTCTCCATCTCTTCTCCATTTGATTTGTATAGTCTTCTGGAATGTTATTATTTTTTTCTTTTTTTTTTCACCTTAATTGCTATCAATAATATGAGCCATACTGAGGACAGGACAATTCCCCACCAAAATTCTGACTCAAGTATGAAGCAAAAACTCCTGTTTCGTTAGTTCACTATAGTTAATACACCTGAGATATGCTAAACCAGAACAAAATAGAGACAAAAAAAAAATAACAAAACTATAAAAATGAAAAAAATAGTATTACTGTCTAATTTTTTCTCACTGTCAATTTCTAACAGTGTATTATTCAATTACTGTCTCTAATTATTCACTTCCCAACGGTATACAAACAAGTTTGATTAAATAAGTCATTTCTCCTAGTGAACTTTTCTTTAAAAAATTCAGTGGTTACTGTTCAGTCCTCTTTCAAATGAAGCTTGGTATCACTGAATACTGGGGAAGATTTCATTTTTTATTATCTTTTTGCTCATCTTATTATGTTCAGCAGGAATTCTCAAACTGAGTGATGAGTTTTATAATCTATTGTGTAGTTTTTTTTTTTAATGTAGCTCCCCAAAGTGTTAACCAATTTACTCATTTGTTCAACCCTACAACACATGAACAGCATGAAAAGACAAAAAGATATGACACAGAAAGATGAACTCCTCAGGTCTGTAGCTACCCAATATGCTACTGGAGAAGAATGGACAAATAATTCTAGAAAGAATGAGGAGGTGGAGCTAAAGCAAAAACAACACACAGTTGTGGATGTGACTGGGATGGAAGTTAAGTCCAATGCTGTAGAAAGCAATATTGCATAGCAACCCGGATGTTAGGTCCATGTACCAAGGTAAATTAAAAGTGGTCAGACAGGAGATGGCAAGATTGAGCATTGACATTTTAGGAATCAGTAAACTAAAATGGACTGGAATGGGCATATTTAATTCAGATGACCAAAATATCTACTACTGTGGGCAAGAACCCCTTAGAAGAAATGGAGGAGTCCTCATAGCCTACAAAAGAGTCCAAAGTGAAGTACTTGAGTGCAATCTCAAAAATGACAGATGATCATCAGATATTCATTTTCAAGGCAAATCATTCAATATCACAGTAATCCAAGTCTATGCCCAAGCCAGTAATGCTGAAAAGCTGAAATTGAACAGTTGTATGAAGGCCTACAAAACCTTCTAGAACTAACATCCAAAATAGATGTCCTCTTCATTATAAGGGACTGGAATGCAAATATAGGAAATCAAGAGATACCTGGAGTAAAAGCAAATTTGGACTTGGAGTACAAATTGAAGCAGGGCAAAGGCAAACAGGGTTTTGCCAAGAGAATGCCCAGATCACAGCAAACACCCTCTTCCACAATGCTAAAGACAAATCTACACACCCACATCACCAGCTGGTCAATGCTGAAATCAGATTGACTATATGCTTTGCAGCTGAAGATGGAGAAGCTCTAAACAACCAGCAAAAAAAAAAAAAAAAAAAAACTGGGAACTGACTGTGGCTCAGATCATGAACTTCTTATTGCTAAATTCAGACTTAAATTGAAGAAAGTAGGGAAAACTACTAGATCATTCAGGTGTGACATTAATCAAATCCCTTACGATTACACAGTGAGTGTGACAAATAGATTCAAGGGATTAGATCTGATAGTCAGAGTGCCTGAAAAACTATGGATGGAGGTTCATCACATTGTTCAGGAGCCAGTGATCAATACCACTCCAAAGAAAAAGAAATGCAAAAAGGTAAAATGTTTGTTTGAGAAGGCCTTACAAATAGCTAAGAAATGAAGAAAAGAGAAAGGCAAGGGAGGAAAGGAAAAATATGCCCATTTGAATAGACAGTTAGAAAGAAGAGCAAAGAGATAATAAAATCTTCCTCAGTGATATAGAGGAAAACAATAAAATGGGAAAGACTAGAGATCTCCTCAAGAAGATTAGAGATACCAAGGGAACATTTCATGCAAAAATGGGCACAATAAAGGAAAGATATGGTAAGGACCTAACAGAAGCAGAAGATATTAAGAAGAGATGGTACAAAATGGAGTATTACTCAGCCATTAAAAAAGTACATTTGAATCAGTTCTAATGAAGTGGATGAAACTGGAGCCTATTATACAGAGTCAAGTAAGCCAGAAAGAAAAACACCAATACAGCATACTAACGCATATATATGAAATTTAGAAAGATGGTAACGATAACCCTGTATGAGAGACAGCAAAAGAGATGCAGATGTATAGAACAGTCTTTTGGACTCTGTGGGAGAGGGCGAGGGTGAGATGATTTGGGAGAATGACATTGAAACATGTATAATATAATATATAAAATGAATTGCCAGTCCAGGTTTGATGCATGAAAGTAGGGTCTGGTGCACTGGAATGACCCAGAGGGATAGGATGAGGTAGGAGGGGGGTTCAGGATGGGGAACACGTGTCCACCCATGGCAGATTCATGTTGATGTATGGCAAAACCAATATAATATTGTAAAGTAATTATCCTCCAATTAATCTTCTTTTTTAAAAAACTATTTAAAAAATAAATAATTTTTTTTTAAAAAAAGAAGAGATGGCAAGAATACCCCCAAAGAACTAGATAACCATTATAGTGTGATCACTCACCTAGAACTAGACATCCTGGAACTCGAAATCAAGTGTGCTTAGAAAACATCACTATGAACAAATCTAGTGGAGGTGATACAATTGCAGTTGAGCTATTTCAAATGGTAAAAGATGATGCTGTCAAAATGCTGCCTTGGAGTGCCAGCAATATGCCAGCAAATCTGGAAAACTCAGCAGTGGTCACAGGAATGGAAAAGGTCAGTTTTCATTTGAATCTTAAAGAAGGGAAATGCCAAAGAATGTTCAACCTGCCACAGGACAGCACTTGTCTCACACACTAGCAAGGTAATGCTCAAAATTCTCCAAGCCAAGCTACAACAGTACCTGAACCATGAACTTGCAGATGTTCAAAAATGATTTAGAAAAGGCAGAAGAACTAGAGATCAAATTGCCAACATTGATTATTGTTGATTATGTCAAAATCTTGACTGTGTGGATCACAACAAACTGTGGAAAATTCTTAGAAAGATGGAAATACCAGATCACCTTACTTGCCTCCTGAGAAATCTGTATGCAGATCAGAAGTAACAGTTAGAACTGAACAAGGAACAACAGACTGGTTCCAAATTGTTAAAGGAGTATGTCAAGGCTGTATAATCTCACCATGCTTATTTAGCTTTATGCAGAGTACATCATGAGAAACTCTGGGCTGGATGAAGCACAAGCTGGAACCAAGACTACCAGAGAAATATCAGTAACCTCAGATATGCAGATAACACCACCCTTATGACAGAAAATGAAGAGGAACTAAAAAGAACCTCTTGATGAAAGTGAAAGAGGAGAGTGAAAAAGCTGACTTAAAACTCAACATTCAAAAAACTAACATCATGGCATCCAGTCCCATCACTCCAGGGGAAATAGATGGAGAATAATGGAAACAGTGACAGACTTTATTTTCTTGGGCTCCAAAATTACCACAGATGGTGATTGTAGCCATGAAATTAAAAGACACTTGCTCCTTGGAATAAAAGCTATGACCAACATGGACAGCATATTAAAAAGCAGATACATTACTTTGCCAGCAAAGGTCCATCTAGTCAAAGCTGTGGGTTTCCAGTAGTCATGTATGGATGCAAAATTTGGACCATAAAGAAAGCTGAGTACCAAAGAATTGATACTTTTGAATTATGGTGTTGGAGAAGACTCTTGAGGGTCCCTTGGACAGCAAGGAGATCGAACCAGTCAGTTCTGAAGGAAATCAGTCCTGAATATTCAATGGAAAAATGATTGCTAAAGCTGAAGCTCCAATATTTTGGCCACCTGATGTGAAGAACTGACTAATTGGAAAAGACCATGATGCTGGGAAAGATTGAAGGCAGTAGGAGATTGGGATGACAGAGGATGAGATGGTTGGATGGCATCACCAACTTGATGGACACGAGTTTGAGCAAGCTCCAGGAGTTGCTGGCGTGCTGTAGTCCATGGGGTCACAAAGAGTTGGACAGGACTGAGCAACTGAACTGAACTGAACAGGCAGTAAAAACTTTTAGGTAAAAAGAAATTCCTAAAAGAGTCTTTATTTTATACATTCTTTGATATATACATAATGAATTTTGTTTTCAATTTTGATAAGCTAATACATCGATAGTAGTGGTTTATTCACAGCGACTTTTAATATTTTATTATTTTGTTTGCTGTTCAGTTGCTCAGTTTTGTCCAACTCTTTGTGACCCCATGGACTGCAACATGCCAGGCATCCCTGTCCTTCACTGTATCCTGGAACTTGCTCAAACTTGCTCAAACTCATGTCCATTCATTCGATGATATCATCCAACCATCTCTTCCTCTGCCATCCCCTTATACACCTGCCTTCAAATTTCCCAGCATCAGGGTCTTTTCCAATGAGTTGGCTCTTCCCATCAGGTAGCCAAAGTATAGGAGCTTCAGCTTCAGTATCAACCCTTCCAGAGAATATTCAGGATTGATTTCCTTCAAGGTTTACTGGCTTGATCTTGTTGTAGTCCAAGGGACTCTCTGGAGTCTTCTCCAACATCACAGTTTGAAGGCATCAATTCTTCAGTTCACATCCATGTGTGAGTACTGGAAAAACTATAGCTCTGGCTATTCCAACATTCATCAGCAAAACAATATCTCTGCTTTTTAATATGCTGTCTAGATATTTCATAGCTTTTATTGCAGGGAGCAAGTATCTTTTAATTTCATAGCTGCAGTCACCATCTGCAGTGATTTTGGAGCCCAAGAAAGTAAAACCTGTCATTGTTTCCATTGTTTCCTCATCTATTTGCCATGAAGTAATAGGACTGGATGCCATGATCTTAATTTTCTGAATGTTGAGTTTTAAGCCAGCTTTTCCATTCCTCTCTTTCACCTTTATCAAGAGTCGCTCTAGTCCTAAATGATGTTTTTGGCTCCTATGCATTACCTGTTCAGCAGTCAATGATTTGACTGAAAGTCATTTCACTTGACAGAATGATTTCATTTGACAGAATGATTTGACTGAAAGTCATAACCCTTTCTCTCTCCCTTCTCTGATTTTTATTTTTCTTTTTTTTTCTATTTGTCAAAACTTACAATGTTTACATGATATTAGGTTACCTATGTTACTATCTTAAATTGAGTCTTGCTTCTACTTTTTAAAATAATAAAAGATCCAACGGTCCATTTTTTTCAGTTTCTACTGGCATCTATGGTTAGATGGAATCCACTGGAATCCCCAGGAACAGCATGCTTGCAGAGAATACTCTGGAGTTATTGAATGTTGCAAACAGATTTTCTATGTCTTTAGTATTTGCTGGACAGCTTGACTTGTTATAAAATCCCTGGCTCTTCTTTTCTTTCTTTAAATTTCTTGACAATGTTGCTTTCCTATTGCTTAATTCATACTCTTTTTAGAGAAAAGTAAGTCTCTGTCTTTGTAAGTGAATTGATCTTATTATCTGGAGGTCCTAAGACATTTATTTTAATATTCTAATTTTAATAGTTTAATTAAGATGTTTCTCAGACTTATTTATTCTGATCAATATTACCAGGTTCTATCAAGGCTTATCAAGATATGCTTTCAGATCTCTTATTACTAGAAAGTATCCTTGGATTACTTTAATACTTCCATTTTCCTGGATAATTAGTCTAGTTCTGATTGTCTCTTTAAGCACTTGGGCTTCCCTGATAGCTCAGTTGGTAAAGAATTCACCTGCAATGAAAAAGACCCTGGTTTGATTCCTGGATCAGGAAGATCCACTGGAAAAGGGATAGGCTATGCACTCCAATATTCTTGGGCTTCCTTTGTGGCTCAGCTGGTAAAGAATCTGGCTGCAATGCGAGAGATTGGGTTCGATCCTTGGGTTAGGAAGATCCCCTGGTGAAGGGAAAAGTTCCCCACTACGTAATTCTGGCTTGGAGAATTCCATTGACTGTATAGTCCATGGGGTCACAAAGAGTCAAACAAAACTGAGCGACTTTCACTTAGTGAAAGTGAAGTCGCTGAGTCTCACACAACTCTTTTCGACCCCGTGGACTGTAGCCTACCAGGCTTCTCTGTCCATGGGATTCTCCAGGCAAGAATACTGTAGTGAGTTGCCATTTCATTCTCCAGGGGATATTCCTGATCCAGGGATCGAACCCAGATCTCCCTCATTGCAGACAGGTGCTTTAACCTCTGAGCCACCAGGGAAGCTCCAACTTTCACTTAAGCACTCCAGTATTCATGTGTTAGATCTCCTTTATGTACTCTTCTTTACTGTACTTCTTTCTTGAATTATTTTCATTCAGTTCAGTTCAGTTCATTTCAGTTGCTCAGTCGTGTCCAACTCTTTGCAACCCCATGAACCACAATATGCCAGGCCTCCCTGTCCATCACCAACTCCCAGAGTCCACTCAAACTCATGTCCATCGAGTCAGTGATGCCATCCAACCACCTCATCCTGTGTAGTCTCCTTCTCCTGCCCTCAATCTTTGCCAGCATGAAGGTCTTTTCAAATGAGTCAGCTCTTCTCATCAGGTGGCCAAAATATTGGAGTTTCAGCTTTAGAATCAGTCCCTCCAATGAACACCCAGGACTGATCTCTTTTAGGATGGACTGGTTGGATCTCCTTGCAGTCCAAGGTACTCAAGAGTCTTCTTCAACACCACAGTTCAAAAGCATCAATTCTTTGCCCTCGGTCTTCTTTATAGTCCAACTCTCACATCCATACATGACCACTGGAAAAACCATAGCCTTGACTAGACGGACCTTTGTTAGCAAAGTAATATCTCTGTTTTTCACTATGCTGTCTAGGCTGATCATAATTTTCCTTCCAAGGAGTAAGCATCTTTTAATTTCATAGCTGCAGTCAGCATCTGCAGTGATCTGGGAGCCCAGAAAAATAAAGCCAGTCACTGTGTCCACTGTTTCCCCGTCTATTTGTCATGAAGTGATGGGACCAGATCNTTTTCCTGGATAATTAGTCTAGTTCTGATTGTCTCTTTAAGCACTTGGGCTTCCCTGATAGCTCAGTTGGTAAAGAATTCACCTGCAATGAAAAAGACCCTGGTTTGATTCCTGGATCAGGAAGATCCACTGGAAAAGGGATAGGCTATGCACTCCAATATTCTTGGGCTTCCTTTGTGGCTCAGCTGGTAAAGAATCTGGCTGCAATGCGAGAGATTGGGTTCGATCCTTGGGTTAGGAAGATCCCCTGGTGAAGGGAAAAGTTCCCCACTACGTAATTCTGGCTTGGAGAATTCCATTGACTGTATAGTCCATGGGGTCACAAAGAGTCAAACAAAACTGAGCGACTTTCACTTAGTGAAAGTGAAGTCGCTGAGTCTCACACAACTCTTTTCGACCCCGTGGACTGTAGCCTACCAGGCTTCTCTGTCCATGGGATTCTCCAGGCAAGAATACTGTAGTGAGTTGCCATTTCATTCTCCAGGGGATATTCCTGATCCAGGGATCGAACCCAGATCTCCCTCATTGCAGACAGGTGCTTTAACCTCTGAGCCACCAGGGAAGCTCCAACTTTCACTTAAGCACTCCAGTATTCATGTGTTAGATCTCCTTTATGTACTCTTCTTTACTGTACTTCTTTCTTGAATTATTTTCATTCAGTTCAGTTCAGTTCATTTCAGTTGCTCAGTCGTGTCCAACTCTTTGCAACCCCATGAACCACAATATGCCAGGCCTCCCTGTCCATCACCAACTCCCAGAGTCCACTCAAACTCATGTCCATCGAGTCAGTGATGCCATCCAACCACCTCATCCTGTGTAGTCTCCTTCTCCTGCCCTCAATCTTTGCCAGCATGAAGGTCTTTTCAAATGAGTCAGCTCTTCTCATCAGGTGGCCAAAATATTGGAGTTTCAGCTTTAGAATCAGTCCCTCCAATGAACACCCAGGACTGATCTCTTTTAGGATGGACTGGTTGGATCTCCTTGCAGTCCAAGGTACTCAAGAGTCTTCTTCAACACCACAGTTCAAAAGCATCAATTCTTTGCCCTCGGTCTTCTTTATAGTCCAACTCTCACATCCATACATGACCACTGGAAAAACCATAGCCTTGACTAGACGGACCTTTGTTAGCAAAGTAATATCTCTGTTTTTCACTATGCTGTCTAGGCTGATCATAATTTTCCTTCCAAGGAGTAAGCATCTTTTAATTTCATAGCTGCAGTCAGCATCTGCAGTGATCTGGGAGCCCAGAAAAATAAAGCCAGTCACTGTGTCCACTGTTTCCCCGTCTATTTGTCATGAAGTGATGGGACCAGATCCCATGACCTTAGTTTTCTGAATGTTGAGCTTTAAGTCAACTTTTTCACTCTCCTCTTTCACTTTCATCAAGAGACTCTTTAGTTCTTCTTCACTTTCTGCCATAAGGGTGGTGTCATCTGCATATCTGAGGTTATTGATATTTCTCTGGCAATCTTGATTCCAGCTTGTGCTTCCTCCAGCCCAGAGTTTCTCACGATGTACTCTCCATATAAGTTAAATAACCAGGGTGACAATATACAGCCTTGACGTGCTCCTTTTCCTATTTGGAACCAGTCTGTTGTTCCATGTCCAGTTCTAACTGCTGCTTCCTGACCTGCATACATGTAAAATAGATAGCCAATGGGAATTTGCTGTATGACTCAGGAAACTCAAACAGGGCTCTGTATCAACCTAGAGGTGTGGGATAGGGAGGGAGATGGGAGGAAGTTTCAAAAGGGAGGGGATATATGTATACCTATGGCTGACTCATGCTGAGGTTTAACAGAAAACAACAGAATTCTGTGAAGCAATTATCCTTCAATACAAAAATAAATCTTTTTTTAAAATTCCAAAATTTAATATTTCTTATTCAATTTTCATACAAATACATTCCTTCTTGAACATATTGTAATACAATCTTTATTTATGGTACAATTTTGTCTTCCTTATATTTATTTCCTGAGTTTAATTAGTTACCATTAATTTATTCATAGTTTTGTCCACTACTGTTTTAATTTTTAAATTTCTAACTCATGGTATATTTCCAGATGCAGAAAGGTTTTCCTGACAAAATGTAATTTCATTTGAAGTGTTATATTACTACTTTCTTCTTATTAATATTTATTTTTGAGGAAACAATGAGCAACTGTAATATTATGATTCACATTTTATGTTTTTTTTTCTTTAAAGTAGCTTTGTAAGACATTCATTTGCTTTTTATCCCTTATATTTAGCTGTTCATAGTTTACAAGTGCCCTCTTCTCTGATAAAGGAAGTAGATTTTCTTTAATTGAAGATATTTGGTGGGAGAAGTGGAGTTAATCATATTTCCTTTTCATCTCTTCAGAATTCTTACTTTTACCCTCTTATCCCTGTCCTTCCCTTCATTACTTTGTCTCCAAGTTAATCTCACCTTTTTTTATTTGATTATACCTCAAATCCATGCTTTGTCAAAGGTTATATTTCTACTCTCCTTCAACTTTAAACTATTTCTTACTAGGTATACACATGCACTCATTTGTTTTGTACTCACTATTTGACTTTCTTCTACTATCACTCACTATGTCTATGTTCTGTCTAATGTCCCCAAACTTTTCATAAAGTCTCTAATTTGAAGTTTGGTTGAGAACTCTGTTGAAAAGAGTTTTTTTTTTGTTTGTTTGTTTGTTTGTTTTTCCCCAACTTGCAGGTATCTTAAAAGTTAGATTCTTAGGGTTGCAAAAATATGGTCCATGTGTTTTTATTTGTTATTCCCACAGATTTGTTTATTATTACAAGAATTTAAACTAAGACAGGATTCTCCATACTCCTCCTCAAGTATGATTAAAGACATTTGTTCAGATAAAGACAAAACCAAAATAATATTCTTAAATGAAGACATTCTGTCATGGTTGAACTGAAATATTGTAGATGATATTATAGGAGGTTCTTGAACTTTTGCAACTTGGCCTCTAACACCATTTGATAGGATTGAAGGCTAAGACTAAGAAGTAAAGAAAAAATTATTTTCCGTTTTAGTTTAAAGAAACAGATGGGACTCTGGACAAAAACTACAGGCAGAGGAAATAAATACATGACCCTAGTTTAAGGCCCTGAAATATGATGGCTGACTGGATTAATGAGAGAATAATAATTCACATATGTAAATGCTAGAATTCCTTAATAAAGCATCTTATTCTATGTTTCTTTTTTCTTTCTACATGGCAATTTACTTGTGTCTTTCAAGGTTTCAGAATAATTTGTTTAAAGATACAGAGTATTGTTTAATATATTAAATAAATTAAGGAAAAATGCTTAAGGGATGAAAGTTAAGATGATATTAGCGGTAGACTAGGTAAATGAATTATAAGACATAAGATATGACTTACAAGGCTCTGAAACCTTGCTATTCCAAATCAGAATGACTATCTAATGTGATAAATGACAACCAGGACAGATTTGTGACACATGTAAACATTCACTAATTACTAGCAGTGGCCAAATATGAAAAAAAAAAAAAAGCTTGCTTTGAATACTCATTAGAAATTATAAATAAAGTTACTCTTAACAGTACTGTAAAGCAAAACAAACTAAAAAATTAAAATTAAAAAAAATTGTGCATTAAAAAGAAACTTGATGATTGAGTGCTCAATAATTTTGAGCATTAGATATACATATTATCAGTCATGACCCTCAATTCCAAGGCATTGAACTCAACTTGAATTTGTGGAAGTAAAAACTGTAGGAAATATTATCTTTCAGAAGGGTAAATGTTATCTTGGCTTTAGTTAGAATACATAATGCATAGGAATACATAATTCATATAGATCAACCACATAGTTATATAGAGAATAGATTTTAAGATGGTTCATTGAATATTCATTATAAAACGTTTAGCACAATAGTTACGCATGATAAGCACTCAATTATTTAGTAATTTTTATAGTTAATATTAATTTGTTTATATAGGACAAAAAACATATATGCAGGTAATATTTGCTTATTTTCTAAATTTAAAAATCTAAAAGTAATTAACTGAATGAAAATAGCTCATTTTGTGTGTATATGTGCATGCTATGTAAGGATAAAATATGTATTTATGTATGTGCTTAGTATAGTGTCTGTATTCTATGTTACCTCTGAAAACTATTTCAGTCACTCAAAAATTGCATATAGTGAAGATACCTTAAATTTTTGCACAATATACCAAAAAACTAAACATTTTCATTAATTCAGATAATTACGTAAGAACAGTGTGGCACTTGAACCATGACCTTCTACCCGCACCTGCCCATTCCCAGCTTGATGTGACAGAAACTGTCTCTAGTTAAGAGTACCAAGAACACAGTTCTAATCCCAGTTTCATATGGAGAGATATAGTATATTCTTGGGAAAGTGAAGAGTGAAAGAGTTGGCTTAAAGCTCAACATTCAGAAAACGAAGATCCTGGCATCCAGTCCCATCATTTCATGGGAAATAGATGGCGAACAGTGGAAACAGTGTCAGGCTTTATTTTGGGGGGCTCCAAAATCACTGCAGATGGTGACTTCAGCTGTAAAATTAAAAGACACTTACTCCTTGGAAGGAAAGTTATGACCAACCTAGAGACTATATTCAAAAGCAGAGACATTACTTTGCCAACAAAGGTCCGTCTAGTCAAGGCTATGGTTTTTCCAGTGGCCATATATGGATGTGCAAGTTGAACTGTGAAGAAAGCTGAGTGCCGAAGAATTGATGCTTTTGAACTGTGGTGTTGGAGAAGACTCTTGAGAGTACCTTGGACTGCAAGGAGATATAACCAGTCCATTCTGAAGGAGATCAGCCCTGGGATTTCTTTGGAGAGAATGATGCTGAAGCTGAAACTCCAGTACTTTGGCCACCTCATGTGAAGAGTTGGTCATTGGAAAAGACTCTGATGCTTGGAGGGATTGGGGGCAGGAGGATAAGGGGACGACAGAGGATGAGATGGATGGATGGCATCACTGACTCAATGGACGTGAGTCTGAGTGAACTCTGGGAGTTGGTGATGGACAAGAAGGCCTGGGGTGCTGCAACTCATGTGGTCGCAAAGAGTCAGACACAATTGAGTGACTGAACTGAACTGAATTGAGAAGGGAAAGACATTCAGCTTTATAATCTCTAATGACTCATAAAGAAGCAGAAATCACAAATAGATTGATAACATATAAAGTATTGAATTAGTAATTAGGAAAACAAACAAACTACCCACAAAGAAAGCCAAAGGTTGATCTCAGATTACTTCACTGATGATTTCTACCAAACATTTAAGGACTCAAACTCTTCATACTTCTTCACTAACTCTTCCAAAAAATAAATAAATAAATAAAAGTGAAAGAAACATCTCCCAATTATTTTTCCAAGCCCAGTAGTACCCTGATTCAACAAGAAAAGAAAACTACAGATCAAAATGTAGATCCTCTATAAGAAGAATCAAAATGGCTTAAAAAAAGCTAGCACATCAGGTCTCATAACATATAAAACTAAGATGATGTTGACTGGTTAAAAAAACAAACAAACATGCTTTCCCCTAAAATCAGAGGGAACAAAAAGTATATTTTCTCTCATCATGTCTATTTAATTTTATATTGAACATTCTAATAAAGACAATAGAGCAAGAAAGGTAAATAAATGGCATTCAGATTGAAACAGAAGGAGTAAAGCTATCTATCTTTCCAAAGGGCATGATCTTGCATATAAAACCTACAAAGAACCACTATAATGCTATGAGAACTAGTAAACAATTTCATCAAGGTTATAGCATGTAAGATTGATATATACAAAAATTTCTGTTTTTACACACTAGCAAGGAACAATCTAATATGATATTACAGAAACAACTCAATGTACAATAGCAAATGTAATGAAATATTCAGTGATAAATTAAAGAATTCAAAAACTAATACTCATAAAATAATAAAACATTGTTGAAAAATTAATGAAAATCTACTATATAAATATAAACACACTCCATGTTCATGGGTTGGATGACTTATTTAGTATCAATATGACAATAGTACCCAGATTCAGTAAAATAATTGTCAAAATCCCAGGTTCATATTTTATAGATTTAAAAAGAGGATCTTGTAATTGCTGCAGAAGTTCAAAGGATTTATAACTGACAAAATAATACTTAAAAAGAACAAGGCTATAGGATTCATATTTCTTTATTTCAAAACTTAGTACAAAGTTACCCATAACTAATGTGTATCAAGACATAAGACACTGGTCAAACAATAGATGTATGATGAATGGAATAGATTTGAGGGTTCCAAAATAAATCTCTTAATTGATTTTTGACAAGGGTTCTAAACAACTCATATGAATAAAAAATTTTATTCAACAAACAAGGTTGATCTAATTGGTTATCCACATGAAAAAGAATGAAATTGGACTTGTGTCTCACATCATACATGAATATTAACCAAGTGGCTCAAAATCCAAAATATAAGAGCTAAAAATAGAAAACTCAGAAAAAAACATAAATATTTGTGGCCTTGGACAAGAAAATGGTTTCTTCATTGTAACACAAAAAGCAGAGGCAACAAATGAAAAATATATAAGTTGGGCTTCTTCAACATTAAAAATAAAAACCATGGCTAGAATACATCTAGAATACACATTTTATAATACATAAAATATATATAATACACATGATATATACATATATAATATGTATACATAAAAAAACACACACAAGAACACTTACAACTCACTGATAAGACCACAATGAACAGCCAAAACAGAAAAATCCTCTCCAACACCACAGAAATTTCTTCGAAGGATAAAAACAAAAAACAAATAACCAATAATCATATGAAAAGATGCTCAACAACATTAGCCATTAGGGAAATAGAAATAAAACTCATAAGAGGTGTTATTATAAGATGGCTATAATCACAAAGGCAATTAATGTCAAATATTGATAACTATACAGAGAAATAGAAATCTCATATTCTGGTAATAAGAATAGTGCAGTCACTGTAGTAAACAGTCTGACAATAACTCAAGGGTTTAAATGGAGCTATCTCACTTCCAAGATAAATGGAAACACAAAAACTTTTACATGAATGTTCACAGCAGCATTATTCATAAAAGCTAAAATGTAGCAAAAACTCAAATGTTATTAACTGATAAATATATTTTAAGAAATATAGTAGTGTATGTATTGTTGTTCAGTCTCTCAGTCCTGTAAAACTCTTTGTGACCCGAAGGACTGCAGCATGACAGGCTTCCTGTTCACCATCTCCCAGAACTTGCTCAAATTCATGTCCATGGAGTTGGTGATGGCATCCAACTATCTCATTCTCTGTCGTCCACTTCTTCTCCTGCCTTCAATCTTTCCCAGCATCAGAGTCTTTTCCAATGAGTCACCTCTTTGCATTAGGAGGCGAAAATATTGGAGCCTCAGCTTCAGCATCAGTCTTTCCAATGAATAGTCAGGACTGATTTCCTTTAGGATTGAATGATTTTATCTTCTTGCCGTCCAAGGGAATCTCAAGAATCTTCTCCTACACCACAGTTCAAAAGCATCTATTCTCCAGTACTCAGCCTTCTTTATGGTCCAGATCGCACATCTATTCATGACTACTGGAACAACCATAGCTTTGACTCTATAGACCTTCGTGGACAAAGTAATGTCTCTGTTTCTTAATATGCTGTTTAGGTTTGTCATAGCTTTTCTTCCAGGGAGCAAGTGTATTTTAATTTCATGGTTGCAGTCAAAGTCTGCAGTGATTTTTGGAGTCCAAGAAAATAAAGTCTGTCACTGTTTTCATTGTTTCTCCATCTATTTGCCATGAAGTGATGGGACAAGATGTCATGATCTTTGTTTTTTGGATGCTGAGTTTTAACCTAGTTTTTTACACTCTCCTCTTTAACTTTCATCAAGAAGCTCTTTAGTTCCTCTTCACTTTCTGTCATAGGATGGTGTCATCTGCAAATCTGAGGTTATTGATATTTCTCCATGCAAACTTGATTCCAGCTTGTTCTTCATCTATCTAATTCACATGATGTATACTGCATATAAGTTAAATAAGCAGGGTGACAATATTCAATCTGGATGTACTCCTTTCCCAACTTGAAACCATTCTGTTGTTTCATGTCTGGTTCCACTGTTGCTTTTTGACCAGCATACAGATTTCTCAGGAGGCAGGCCAGGTGGTTGTGTATTTCTATCTTTTCAAGAATTTTCAGTTTGTTATGATCCACACAGTCAAAGCCTTTAGCATTGTCAATGAAGCAGAAGTAGATGTTATTCTGGAATTCTCTTACTTTTTCTATGATCTAACAGAAGCTGGAAATTTGATCTTTGGTTCCTCTGCCTTTTCTAAATCCAGCTTGAACATCCAGAAGTTCTCAGTTCGAGTATTGTTGTAGCCTAGCTTGGAGAATTTTGAGTATTACCTTGCTAGCCTGTCAAAATGAATGCAGTTGTGCAGTAGTTTGAACAATTTTTGGCATTGCTTTTCTTTGGGACTGAAATGAAAACTGACCTTTTACAAACTTGAGGCTACTGCTGAGTTTTCCAAATTTGCTGCATGTGAGGGAAGCAGTTTCATGGCATCATCTTTTAGGATTTAAAATAGTTCGCCTGGAATTCCATCACCTCCACCAGTTTTGTGTGTATTGATGCTTCATAAGGTCCACTTGACTTTGGAGTCCAGGATGTCTGGCTCTAGGTGAATGATCACAGCCTTGTGGTTATCTGGGTCATTAAGATTATTTTTATATATTTATTCTGTTTATTCTTGCCACTTCTTAATATCTTCTGTTTCTGTTAGATTCATATCTTTTTTGTCCTTTATTGGCAGAAACAGCATGGACCTTAGAAATAACTCCAGAAAAAATGAATAAGTTGAGTCAAAGTGGAAACAATGTTTGAAAACATCCTAGTTTGGATGTGTCTAGTGATGAAAATAAAATCTGATGCTGTAAAGAACAATTTTGCATAAGAACTTGGAATATTAGGTCCATAAATCAAGGTAAATTGAAAGTGGTCACAAAGGAGATGGCAAGAGTGAACATCAACATGCAAAGAGTTGACTCATTGGAAAAGATTCTGATGCTGAGAAGGATTGGGGACAGGAGGAAAAGGGGATGACAGAGGATGAGATGGCTGGATGGCATCACCAACTCAATGGATGTAAGTTTGAGTGAACTCCGGGAGTTTGTGATGGACAGGAAGGCCTGGCATGCTGCAGTTCATGGGGTCGCAAAGAGTCAGACATGACTGCACGACTGAACTGAACTGAACTGAATGGGTGAATTTAATTCCAATGACCATTATATCTGCTACTGTGGACAAGAATCCCTTAGAAGAAATGAAGTAGTCCTTATAGTCAACAAAAGAGTCCAAAATGCAGTACTTGGATGCAATTTCAAAAACAACAGAATGAACTCTGTTTCTAAGGCAAAACTTTCAATATCACAGTAATCCAAGTATACACCCCACCCACTAATGCTGAAGAAGCTGAAGTTGAATGGTTGTATTTAAACTTACAAGACCTTTTATAACTAATTTCCAAAAAAGATGTCCTTTTCATCATAGGGGATGGGAATGAAAAAGTAGGAAATCAAGAGATTCCCAGATAGAACTGCCATATGACTGAGCAATCCCACTGCTGGGCATACACACCGAGGAAACCAGAATTGAAAGAGACACATGTACCCCAATGTTCATTGCAGCACTGTTTATAATAGCCAGGATGTGGAAACAACCTAGATGTCCATCAACAGATGAATGGATAAGAAAGCTGTNTGTGTGTGTGTGTGTGTGTGTGTGTGTGTGTGTGTGTGTATTATATAAGTTGGCAATCTCTTAAATTCAAACATTTTTTATTAAGCCTGAACTTTTACTTCTCTATTTGCATGTTTAAATTTCAATATCTGCCACAATTTCCTGTGGCTTATAGATGATTTTACTACTTTTGCTTTTTAACCTTCCTGCTGCTGCTGTTGTTAAGTCACTTCAGTCGTGTCTGACTCTGTGCAACTCCATAGACAGCAGCCCAACAGGATCTCCCATCTCTGGGATTCTCCAGGCAAGAACACTGGAGTGGGTTGCCATTTCCTTCTCCAATGCGTGAAAGTGAAGTCACTCAGTCATGTCTGACTCTTCTCAACCCCATGGACTGCAGCCCACCAGGCTCCTCCATCCATGGGATTTTCCAGGCAAGAGTACTTGAGTGGGGTGCCATTGCCTTCTCCGTTTAACTTTCTTCCTATTAGCTTTATAAGAGGTTGACCTATTTTTATTGTATGTTTACTTTTACCAATGAGATTTTTCCTTCCATAATTCTCTTATTTCTAGTTATAGCCATTTTTTTTTCTACTTGAAGTTCCTTTAAAATTTAATAGTGCTGAACTCTTTTAGCTTTTGTTTGTCTGTTAAAATTTTATCTCTCCTTCACATCTAAGTGATAGCCTTGCTGGTTAGTGTATACTTCAGTGTAGGATTGTGTGTGTGTGTGTGTGTGTGTGTGTGTGTGTGTGTATGTGTATGTGTGTGTGTGTTTTCATCACTTTGAGTATGTCATGCCACTCCTGTGGTGTGCAAACTTTGAGATGCAAAGTCAACTGATGTTTTTATGGGAGTTCGTTTGTATGGAATTAGTAGCTTTTCTCGTGTTTTTAAGATGTTCTCTTTATCTTTAACTTATGCCATTTTAATTATAATTTTTTTGGTGTGGACCTCTTTGAGGTCACTTCTTTAGGACTGTCTTCACTTACTGGACTAGGATATCTATTTCCTTTTCCAGTTTAAGGAAATTTTCAGCTATTATTTCTTAAACACTTTCACTGCATCTTTCCTTCTCTTCTCCTTCTGGAATCTATATAATTCAGATGTTAATATACTTTATATTGTCCCAGAAATCTCTTAAACTGTCTTCATTTTCTTTTAGTTCCTTTTCCTTTTTCTGTTCAGCATGGTTAAGTTCCACTATTCTGTCTTCCAATTCACTGATAATCTCTATATTATCTAAATTACTAGTCATTCTATCTAGTGTATACTTTTTAAATTAATTAATTTATTTTAATAGGAGGCTAATTACTTTGCAATTTTGTGGTGGTTTTTCCATACATTGACATATATCAGCCATGGATGTACCTGTGTCCCACCATCCTGAACACCCCTCTCACATCCCTCCCAATCCCATCCCTCAGAGTCATCCCAATACACTGATACTGAGTGTCCTGTTTCATATGTCAAACCTAGACTGGTGATCTGTTTCACATATAGAAATATACACGTTTTAACTTTAGTTATTGTATTCTTGTAGTCTATTTTGCTCTTCATATTTTATGGATATTTGTTGAACTTCTTACTGTGTCCATCTGTTCTTCTGAGTTCCTTAAGTATCTTTATCATCATTACTTTGAACTCTTTCAATTCAGTTCTGCTCAGTCACTCAGTCATGTCCGAGTTTTTCTGACCCCATGAACCTTCACACACCAGGCCTCCCTATCCATCACCAACTCCCAGAGTTTACTCAGACTTATGCACATTGAGTCAGTGATGCCATCTAACCATCTCATCCTCTGCCATCCCCTTCTCCTCCTGCCCCCAATCTGTCCAAACATCAGGGTCGTTTCAAATGAGTCAGGTCTTTGCATCAGGTGGCCAAAATATTGGTTTCAGCTTCAATATCAGTCCTTCCAATGAACACCCAGGACTGATTTCCTATAGGATGGACTGGTTGGATCTCCTTGCATTCCAGGGGACTCTCAAGAGTCTTCTCCAACACCACAGTTCAAAAGCATCATTTCCTCTGCACTCAGGTTTCTTTATAGTCCAACCTCTTTATAGTCCTCACATTCATACCTGACTACTGGAAAAAAAAAACATAGCCTTGACTAGACGGACTTCTGTTGGCAAAGTAATGTCTCTGCTTTTCAATATGCTATCTAGACTAATCATAACTTTCCTTCCAAGGAGAAAGCATCTTTTAATTTCATGATTGCAATCACCATCTACAGTGATTTTGGAGCCCCAAGAAATAAAGTCAGCCACTGTTTCCCCATCTATTTACCACGAAGTGATGGGACTGGATGCCATGATTTTTGTTTTCTGATTGTTGAGCTTTAAGCCAACTTTTTCACTCTCCTCGTTCACTTTCATGAAGAGGTCCTTTAGTTCTTCTTTACTTTCTGCCATAAGGGTGGTGTCATTTGCATATCTGAGGTTATTGATATTTCTCCCACAATCTTGATTCCAGCTTGTGCTTCTTCCAGCCAGCATTTCTCATGATGTATTCTGCATAGACGTTAAATAAGCAGGGTGACAATATACAGCCTTGACATATTCCTTTTCCTATTTGGAACCAGCCTGTTGTTCCATGTCCCATTCTAACTGTTGCTTCCTGATCTGCATATAGGTTTCTCAAGAATCAGGTCAGGTGGTCTGGTATTCCCCTTTTCAGTCTTGTGGCCACTGCAGCACTTTCACAGCATCATCTCTTAAGATTTGAAATAGCTCAATTTAAATTATTTAGGAAGTATATTTTGTATGTCTTATCTGATTTTCTCTTGGTTAGTTCTTTTTCTATGGTTTTTGTCTTCTTCCTAATTTGAAACACATTTTTCTGTCTCCTCATTTGCCCAGTTTTCTGTTCATTTTTGTGTCTTATATGTCAGTTATGTTTGGAAGTTTTGAAGAAGTAGCCTTATGCCGGAGGCATAATATTGGCCCCAGGAATATACTGCTCTCTGGTCACCAAAGCTATGTAGACCATGTGGACTTCTTTCTGAAGTGAGGCTGACCAATATGGGTACACTGGATGGTGGAACCGACCCCACACCCGTTTGTCTGACAGACTCTGATTCACGTGCCCAACAGTGTGCAAGGGCAGGACCCTCCAAGCTGGTTGTGTGGTCTTAGGGCTAGTGTTAACTCACTCTTGCTTAAGGCTGGGTCACAGAATGGGTCATGTAGGTGTTCAAGAGAATCCTGCTACTGGTCCAGCTTGTTGGTGGGAAACTAAACCCTTAGAACTAATAAGCTAGAGGGAAGATACCAAGATGTCAGTTGCCAACACCAGCACCCTGTGGGGGAATGAACTCCCACAGGCATCTGTCCCTGTGGGAATCTCCTTTGCCTTCTTCCTCTTTGAGGGGTATTCCAACATCAGCAAGTATATCTGACTCAGTCTCCATTCAAATCACTGCCTCTGTACTGCAACTCAGTGTGATATTCCATGCACCTTTTAAGAGCTAGTTTGTTTTTTATAAGCATCTGACTTTTCTGTCCGCAAGTGGGACAGGCCTTCAAAGCTATACATTCTGGGTGTTCTTCTTGGTTTATGGTCTCTAGACATGGAAGCCTGAAACGGGTCTCAGATCCCTCATGCCTTGTGTAGAATCTATGCTGTTTCAATTATCCTTCAGTTTGTAAGTCAGTACCCAAAGGTATTGATCTTGATGATACCATGCCTCTGCATCTCTTACCTATACTGTATATTCCTTCTGCCTGGCATCAAGTCTTCCACTCCAACAGTTACTCATAAACAGTTATAATTTTTTGCTCATGTGAGGAGGTGAGTTTTTCATCTTCCTACTTCGCTATCTTGCCCACATCTTCTTTATTGTAATTTGTTAAATAATATCATTGATAATATCCCTGACCCATTTTGTCCTTTCTTATATTCTGAAACTGCTAGTTTAAATCTTGAATTTATTCACCAGTATTTCTTTATTCTGTATTCTTCTACTTTTCAAATCATATATAAATACTTTATAAAATAAAATTCTACTTTCGCTAAAGTGCACTTTTTCACATTTTCAACACCAACATTTTAACTATCTGAATGGTTCATCTTTTAAAAAGATAGCATCCTGAACTTCGCTGGTGGTCCAGTGGCTAAGAACCCAACTGCCAGTGCAGGGGACATAGGTTTAATCCCTGTTCTGGGAAGATTCCACATGCCAGGGGATGACCTAAACCATGTGCCACAACTACTGATCCCACACTCTAAAGCCTGTGTTGCAACTACTGAAGCCTGAGCTCCTTAGAGCCCATGCTCTGTACCAAGAGAAGACACCACAATGAGAAGCCCTTGCATCACAATTAGAGAGTAGCCCCTGATTGCAACAGCTAAAGAAAGACCATGCACAGCACAAAGACCTATCACAGCCAAAAATAAAATATAAATAAATAAACAAATCCCATAATATCCTATTCTTACATATCATTACATTGTATCTCCGTTTGATATTACAGTTCCTATTAATGTCTTCATTTTAAACTTTTTTTCTCTAAATGATTCATATTTTCTGGGTGTTCAGCTTTTGTTTTGCTTAAATATGGTTTTTCCCTTGAACAATGTGGATTTAAACTGTATGGGTCCACTTACTTACAGATATTTTTTCAATAATAAACATTATAGTACTACATGGTCCGTAACTGTGGATATGAAGTGTTGACTATAATACAGATTAAACCTTGTATTGTTCAAGGGTTAACTGCATATGCATATTTGTCTTTGTGTCTGTCTTTAAATTTATATAATGTCCTAAAATATGGTAGCTATCTGTTTCTTTTAAGATTTAAGAACTAAAAAATAATATATTTGGGTATATGTGTTGTATGAAAAGCTAAAATATGACTAGGTTTTATTGAAACATTTTTGGTGGATACTAAGCTGTTTCATTTGATGATACATAATTATCAACATGTATCATATTTTTTTGCATTGTCCTGGGTCAGATGGTTGCTTCTAATAGGTAGTATAAGCCTGGCTTTCTGAATTTTAGAATCTGATAGACAAAGTAGGATGAGGCTTTAGAGTTTTAAAAGGAAACATTTATCTAATCCTCCTGTTTTAATATCTTCTCTTACCCTCAACCCCTATTAACTTGGTTCAATATTTTTAAATTAAGAGCTCACTACTTTTAACTTTCCATGGAGTAGACTTCCATTTCCTACCTTACCAGCAAAGGAGCAGTCACATCATTGTTTGGAATAAATAATGGAATGTTGAAAAAAAAAGTGCTTTTAAACTGTTCAAAATGTTATTTGTTTTATTCCCATACCTCATCCATGCTTTCTTTGAGCTGGTGTCACCACTTCCTGAGAGCCTCTGTGATTCTGCAGCATGAATAAGCCTCTTTAGTGTTGGTTTCTAACTCTGCTTGCCAGATGATAGATTTCAACTTTTTGTCCTGTGCTAAATTAGCCACTACTAGCCATTTTTCAAAATTTGAATGTCATATCTAACCTGATAGTATCACCTCGACTTTTCCTTTCAATTCAGTCCAGTTCAGTCACTCATTCATGCCCGACTCTTTGCGACCCCATGGACTGCAGCACACCAGGCCTCCCTGTCTATCAGCAACTCCCTGAGCTTACTCAATCTCATGTCTATCAAGTCAGTGAAACCATCCAACCAACTCATCCTCTGCTGTCCCCTTCTCCTCCAGCCTTCAGTCTTTCCCAGCATTACAGTCTCTTCAAGTAAGTCAGTTCTTTGCATCATGTGGCCAAAGTGTTGGAGTTTCAGCTTCAGCAACAGTCTTTCCAATTAATATTTAAGACTGATTTCCTTTAGGATTGACTGGCTGGATATCCTTGCAGCAACCAACCAGTGCAGAAAGGAGATGAAAGGAGTTGAACGTTTCCTTTAGGTAGCTATAAATATTTTTAGGATAACAACATTCCATTATATTCCATAGAGATAGAGGTTTTAGATAGAGCATACTAAAAATTAGGACATTTCATCTATCATGTTTAACAAGAAATATTTTTTTACAGTTGAGTAACTGTTAAAGTTGTTTATATGCTTGACATAGTTTGAGTCATGTAGCACATTGTGTTCTGCCTGTTAAAATTATTACTGTTGTTATTAGGAATTTGTTGTTGTTCTTGAAATTGTTTTTCCAAAGTTCACCCATACAGATAAAGGAAGGACTGGAATTCAAACTCTAGACATCTAGCTTCCCTCCTTCATCCATTCAGAAAGAGAAAATAATTCAAATTTCCACCTTCTCTTTTATTGAAATTGCCTTCTATATATCTGAATACAGGTCAAGGCATAAGGAAACTATGGGTATGTAGAGACATTGTAACCTGAAATCAAGCCAACTCCAAGGTTTTTAACATGCTGTTGCCTATGTATTGAAATGTACATCTATATGAATTCCTGATCCAGACTTGAAATGATTACCCCTTAATTTAAGCACCCACAGGGAGGTAAGGTATTTTTTATGTGCCAAAGTTATGGATATTAATTTTGTTCCAACCTGAAAAACTTCACTACTAGAGCTTAAATAGACTAATAATCATAACATGATCAGATGCCTGAGCCAGTGAAAAAATGAAGAAATGAAGAGCGATTAGAGAAGAGAATAGCTTGGGAGATTAAGACGTCCCCCAAATGGGGTAGCTTGAGTTCCTATGGAACATGAACAGTTGCTCTTGTATACATATTCTAAGCTAAATAAATTGGGAGAACAAGGCAAAAAGTTATAAAGGTATGTGATGTACTGTGTCCAAAGTATGTTCACTGTCTCTAGAGCAGGAGTATATGCATTTTTACAGTCAAGTTTCCACATATTCTTTGAGTTCTGATATGCCTTTGGTCTTTGACTAAAATTTTTTGTGTTAAAGCCAAATGCTGATTTACACACACTGTATATGCTAAACATGCTATTTGAAACAAAAATAAATATATGTCTGTCAAAATGTTGAAATATTTAGGCCATATCAGAGTAGCCATGAAAAAATATAGTTCTAGATGGTAAGATATATGCAAAGGGATATTTGCAAATGAGATGTGGGAGCCATGATGGGGTTTGAATTTGATTCCATTAGCAATGAAAAGTCATGAAAAAGTCATATTTAATGCTAATAACTTTACAAATATTAGAGGCATATGTAAATTTGGTTTATAGTGTGTTATGTCCACTGGAAGGACTTAAGAAATGAATCAGTTGATTTGATCTATCAAGTATGTTTTATACTCTCAGTATCACTTAACTTCCTGCAGTTTTTAAGTTGTTTGTCCAAGTTTTTAACAAGAACTGAAAACTTGTTGGCCTTACACCGGATCACCATTCTCTTCAGTTCTGTGCAACGTGACTTATCCCATAAGACGGAATAGTCTTTGAGTCTTTTTCTGCTTAGACTTCATCCAGACTAATTTCTAGTTCTCTCAGCCCATTTCCCACAAACCATACACTTAAATAGCATCATTCACTTGACCTGTTTGGCAAAAAAAAAAAGTTTAGAAATTGTTAGAAATTGCCATTCTAGAATTTGACATGAAGTAATGAGCACACCAAGCAAACAATTTTCAGAACACACACTCTGCCAGTCCAATCTATTTCAGACAAACAATGGGAGGCTTAAAATAGCTGCGGTGTCATGGTGCCCATTTTGAAATGAATAAAATGTTTTAGGTGACAAAGGGACATGTTTTCTCTCCTTCACAAGGTCACAGGGGAGACTGAACAAGTTTTTGTGATGTGCTATTGCAAAAAGGGAAAAAAATAGCATGACCATGACTTCATGGATATGAAAGCCTGTTTCTACTTTCTAGAGGCTTTTGATTGCTATTTTAACTAATGATACATTTTCCTCACAGCTTAGCAACATAATTACTCCTCCTTAAAAAAAAATGTATCTCTTTTTGCAAGGTTATTACTTTGTGTGTCTCACTGTAAAATAAATCTAAATACTATATATGTTTGAAAGTGTACCCTATTTAACCGTAGCATTATAAAGGATGGCATTTTAAAAACCAGTAGTGTGGGGCATAGAATTAATTAAATTGAGCCATATACATTTCTAAAACCTAATTATATTTTATATCCACACTTTATGGAAATTATCTCTTGCCTATGGAAATTTAAAATATAAGAGTCAAAAGAAATTGTAAAGGCATTTATATTGTCACAGTATTGGCATAAATCAATGGCACACTTAAAGGATATACATGAACAGAATTTAACAAAGGGACTTTTCGTAGAGTTTGGATGAATCAAAAATTCACATTAGGTGGTAAAGCTGGCAAGAATTGTTAACAGCGAGATGATATTACAACCATCATCACCACTGGCCTGATGGACAAGAAGCTGAAGCTGGACCTGTGAAGAGCAGGAACCAGAGAAGACAGGATGGCCAACATGAGTCATCTCCATAGAGGCACACAGCCATGGCTTGGACTATGGCCAAAACCTGGAGACGCATGAAAGAGCAAAGATAAGGCATCTCTTATTTTACATGCTTTCAATTACATTTAGTCTTTTCCCAGAAATGAAGGGAAAGAGGGGCTCTTATACTGTGGTCTGTAGAGGACAGTTAACTTCTCTAGTCATGGAGCTAGAGAATATAGAGTATAAAACTTGTGGTACGCCACTGCTTTTGCTACTCAGCATTCGTCTGCCATGCACCACTCTTTATATTAATAAATGATTTAGATGAAGACATTTCCATTTCCCCAAACAAGGAAATATATAATATTTCATCAATCACCATATAATAGCAGAATATGGTTAAATCAGTAAAAGGGAGTCACCAGTAGTTCTACTGTATACATGAGTAAAATAAAAAGCGAGAGTAATTAACTACCACAAAGAGGGCTGCTAGTCTCCTTTTTGTAACTGGTTAATAAGTCCTAATTTTGTAACCAATGGATTTCCTTTACATTTTCCATCTTCTCCTGCCTACTGTCAACACCTTACTTTTCTTTTCTTATTCTCAGGTTGTGTTTTGTCTTTTTTTTTTTTTTCTTTCTTTTTATTTTCTATAATAGATAACTGAAACTTCTATCATGATAGTTTTTGAGCCCTTATAGAGGCTACCTTCATGGGAATACTGTGGTTTCTTATTACTTGTTATTATTGAATGTGTGAACACTGAGTTGCACTCAAGTGATTCTCTGGATTCCAGATATTCTCTCACCTGCCACTTTGTGTAGCCATATTCAGATTTACCTAGCTTGTGGTAATCAAGTTTCCTGGCCAGTGAAGTGATTCAGAAACATGCTGATTCAATAGCATGAGGAGTGTAGGGTGGTCTGGAGGAAATTATAACTTCTAACAGAAACTAGTCTTGATTGTGTTTCCTAGAGGAATTACTTTTCTCTTGAGAGATAATATATGAGCTAATGTATCTAAACCCATCAAACCCAACACTATGGGAACAGGAATAAGAAATTGTTTTAGTGATGATTAGGTATAATTATGAAAGGGACTTACTTTCACCTCTTGGTTTTGGAACCCTTGAAAACTAGGAAATCTGGAAGCAGTCTCCCTACAATGGCCTCTATTTTAAGGCATACATTATAATCAGTGGATGATACATCTACTCACGTAGATGTTGCCTTATAGATGACTCTGTACTTGAATTTTCAGCAGGTCTTTGAACAGAGCTATCGCATGATACAACCAGTGAATGTCATCAGCAGAGGACCTTTGTTGCCTTTTTTTTTTAATTCACCTTAAAATTTATTTTCTGGACAGAATGTATGTTCTTTAGATATCTCTGAATGAAAAAAAATATTCTTGGATGATGCTGGCAAAATTAATGAAAGTGAGAAAGGCAAAAATGTATACAGATTTATACATCAGTATCCATAAGGACTAATTACTATCTGTCCATGATGGAAATAATTCAAAATGATAAAGCCCCTGCTACATGGTAAACATGACAGTACCATACCAAGCTGCTTCCTATCAATGGTTACTATAACTAGATCACTTTGGTTAGGAAAACACATGCAGTAAGTTCTTGCATAGCTTTTTTTCCCTACTGCTGTCTCAAGATTAGACATGGACACATTCTCCAAGCACAGAAGCAACTGTGAAAGATGCTCCCTGACAACTATAAAATAGACCATTTTTTAAACCTGATTATTAAGCATCTCTGTCCAGGGACTCTCCACTGAAAATTTATATGAGCACAGATTGTCAAACTGCCTATTGACAAAATATTTCCCCTAGCTAGTCTGTTAGAATCTCTACATCAAAGCGTCTCTTATTCCAGACAAAGTAGAGAAGTGGATTTTCTGCCTGGAGTTCTTCCTTTTAGTAAGATTCCTTACACAATACTTATCAGTAGCATTGCTTATTTCTATTATTGGCAAAATCTGTTTAGATTTATCTATATGGTAAGCCTAGAGTCATTTAATTGCATCTTTCATTATTTAGACACAGGAAATGCCACTTGAAGCCATAGTTTTAGATTCAGAGAGAAATAATAAATGTTTAAAGCAGGTACCCTTGGAATATGAGCTGAATTTTCAAGCAACATACTTGTGCCCTCAAAGAACTTCTTTTGTGCACTAACAATATACAATTTTCATTTAATAATAGAATGCTTGTTCACATGTCCAAATTTCTGATTGGATGGATCAGATAACACATTTATAATGGACATCTTAAGTTTCACAGTCCCTTAGTGCCCCATCTACATTCCCTGTCTACAAGCGTCTAATAGCAAAGTCAAAATAGGAGTTATTTTCCTCAAGGTAAAAATTTTTGTCAGCAAAGAATATCATGGCTTTACTACAACATTTGAGAGTCTTCCCTTTCATTCTCTTATTGGGATTGCTAAAGGCCTCAGACGGTAACTCTTTATATTACAGGTTGTTCAGGTAAAATTTAGTCTGTTGGATCATATGATCCAAGTGACAAGGCTTCTTTTAAAATAGCCTGGAAATGATGCAGAGTCCTTTCTTGCTCTGAGCACTGCCAATGCCAGAAGCATTATCAATTATCTAGTAAAAAGATTAAAGAATCATACCTTTTTAAAACTCTAAAATCTAAAGAATGTCATCAAATATTCTTTCAACTTAATAGATGGCTCAAAGAACAGAAAGTTGTTTTTTACTGTCATAATAATCTCCTAACATACCCATAAAGCTGGATCCCTACGGTTTCCAGATATGGCAAATCCCTGAACTTATAAATTTTGATACTGGTATGTTTAAAATATCTAGGATATTTTCCATTTCATGCTCATGAGTTCCAATTAGCACAGAAGCATCAATGTATTGGACAAAGTGATATTCTGAATGAAACAAAAATGACCAACTTTCCTGCAGAATATATTTATGGCAGACAACATGAGAATATACATAATAGTGAACTAAGATAGTAATGCTATAGCTTTTCTCCTAAAGTTAAGGGCAAACTGTTTCTAATGTCTTTACTGATTGCCTTGAATATAAACAATTTTTTTAGCTCAATGGCTGCATACCAGTATTTTGTTGCTACCAAAATGGAATAGTAGCTATTATTAGCTATTACCCTTTGAGCAAATTTATAATTATCTGATCATTTTATAAGATTTGTCTTTATCACTAACCTCAGAAGTGAATTATGTGGAAATGTATAAAGGGACAGCCACTAACACAACTTTGACACTGATGATGGAAGTATTCCCTGCAATTATTTCAGGAATGCATTTTTGCCTTTGACTTCTATTTTACTGAGGTGAGAGATGAGATATGGCTGGTAACAATTCTAAGAATCCTTTCTACCATCATATTCCACTGATATGTTCAGGAACCAGTTGAGGATCCTTCATATTAATAAGTATATCTAGTCCCACATTAGTTGCTGGAAAAGGGTGGAAAAGAGCTGAGAACACCATTAGCCTTTAAATATAGAAATATAGCAAGACATACATTTTACCCCACTCTAATGAAACTTATTTTCTAATTTAGAAGCAGACATAAAAATATTTAATTGTTGTGTAAAAATAAAGACAAAGGAAAAGTATAGCAGAGATAAATTTTATAAAGAAGATTTTACTTTGAGAATCATCATCAAAGACTTCCTACAAAGCCTATGTTTGAGCTAAAATCAAAAGAATACATAGGGCCTTAACTGAGTAAAGGGAAGTGGGAGGGAAGTAGTAGTGGATTCAAAATTCTAAGCAGATGGAAAAGTACAAAGATAGTCTCAAAGAAGGTATATGTGATGGAGCATTCTGGTAATTAAACATCAGTGATCAGACTCACATGTTTCATTTTATCATTGAAGATTATTCACTTAAAAATGAATAAGATTAAAAACACCAAATATATTCCAGATTATAGCAGAAAGTGAAAATCAACCCTTGGAGAAGCTCTCCTAATTTTCTCTATGTTGAGACACGCAGATTTCAGCAATTGAAACAGTTAAGGTTTCCTGCCATCCAAGGAACTGGATTTATTCAATTCTTCTTTACAAACAAAGTAATACTGGTAATTATTTTAAATCACAATATAATTATGAAACTTAAAAATACATACTTGGAGAAGGCCTTGAAGAACTAATAAAGATGTGTATTATAAAATGATGAGTAAGGTTAATTTAGTCTTTGCACTTTGATTCCACAAATAAGATGAAATTTAAAATGTTATCCTTGATAGAATATATATGAATGTGACATATTTGTGAAACTTGTTTATAAATTGAATAATTGCCCTTGAGATATTTATATTGTCTTGCATGTGAATTTCTACTATAAGGAGAGTATCAGTCGCTCAGTGATGTCTGACTCTTTGTGACCCCGTGGACTGTAACCCACAAGGTTCCCCTGTCCTTGGGATTTTCTAAGCAGAAATACTGGAGTAGGTTGCCATTTCCTTTTCCAATGGATTTTCCCCACCCAGAGATTGAACCTGGGTCTCCTGCTTTGCAGGCGGACTCTACCAAGTGAATCAACAGGCAAGTCCGTACTATAGAGAAACCATAGCACTCAGAGGTCAACTTTGCTTAAACATAGGTGGCAATTGTCAAGAGAAAATTATAGATGGAGAAGCAAGTCCAATCATACTTTAAAATTATGTTAATGATGTTGGCCTTTATTCTAAGACTCCTGAAAAGATATTATAGTACTTTAGGGAACAGTATCGGCATGATCATTTTTACAGTTTAGGGGATCTCAGGAGAAGAGGTAGATGGCAGTTTGTCATCAGAGAGACAATTGCAGGTTTGAAAAGGATAATGACTCTGGATCCAGAGAATTATCAATGACTTCCAAAAATATTTTCAAAGTTCCTTTCACCCTTCCCTTTGATTGTCTAATTTCTGCAGATAGCATGTTTAGATATTAATGTTAATAAGAAACATAGTGGTAATATATTTAACAGAATATAGCCCAGAAATTATTTCTTCATTCCTGGAACTACAGCTGGAAGCATTTAGAACATCAACTTTTTAATGAAACTTCTAAGCTTCACTAGCATAGTGCAAATTGAATACCTTAGCATTGTAGTGCCACCTTGTTAATAGCTAGGTAGAGAAAGAATGAGAGAAGTCACTTTCAATGTAAATGATTATTACTTAATTTACAAAGAAATTAGTGCTAAGAAATCTTCAGAAGTTAATAGAATATCACTACTTGGCTAAGTCACACAACATAAAACCTGTAATGCAGAAAGCCATGCATTTTTCATGTAAGTACTTGGTTCACTTTATACTGGGAACAATAGTGAAGTCAAACCCAGAAACCCTGAAGCAACCACTTTATAAGCTTAAAGAACTCCAGTGAATTTCTAAAGCAGGCTTTTTTTTTTTTTTTCACACACTAAATTATAGGAAGTTATATGAACCAGTGCCATATAATTATCTGGTTCTTGTATCCGAAAAATTGTTCAGAGCTTGCTTTATAAACCTTTGTGGACTTTCTATCTAATTCAGATCTTCTGCTTTACTTTAAAATGTAATCACATGCTCTAGTTCAATTATTACGAGCAACAGATGGTTCCGTAAGCAAACAGGCAAGATAAAGCATAAAATAATATTCTCAATCTTCATCAATCAAAAAGTTTTCAACTAATGTTGGCAATGATAATCTCCATGTAAAGAAAATATAAAGTACCAATACTTCTTGCCAAGATTCAAATTGAGGGTTATGTATGTAATTATTACTTGCCAATTTAGTTAGGATACAATGTCCAGTGATTTGACAAAATGTTAATATAGGTGTTGCTATGAAAGGTCATTCTGTATATGTGATTGAAGTCCATGATCAATTGACTTTAAATAGGGAAAAATATCCTAAATAGTTTGGGTCGGCCTGATTCAATCAATAGAAAGACCCTAAGAGCATGCTACTTAATATTTGGGTTTTACCATTTTGCCAGAGCACATTTGCCTTAGTAAATGGCAAGCAAATTTTAATTCATTCACGTTCAAATTAGGCTAACTAACAAATCCTACACATCCTTTATCCCTATTTCTTATACCTCACTTCTGATAGCAAGTCATTTTTTCATTAAAAATAATGTTAAACAATTTGTATAAATAAGCAGAAAATTAATCGGAAGGATAGGATAGGTACCGAGATCTAGATAATCCATATTTGCTAATCAGGCAAGAACCAAAGCAGAGCCAAATCCAAATAAGAGAAATGCTTGTTTATAGCAACTTATCTCTTCCTCTCACCACTACTGTTTTATGGCCTATGACTGCTTCTGGAACCAGAGTCCTTGACACCTGCCATTGGACCCCAGCACACTAGGACAATATCCACTTTGGTGCTATTCTTAAATTCCAATATGGTCTCTTCCAAAATCTCTAACTAATCTTGTATTTTGTGACATTTATTCAAAGATAATTTTTCATTGGGAAGATAAAATTCAGTGAACTTAAGTCATATTTACTTTTCCTTGTTGCTAAGGATATCAGAGAAGGAAAATCTATTCTTCATTTATCATATATCTATGCATGTATCTATTAGCATTTTATATACAAACATAAAAATTTTATATTATATACTTTTTAGCAAAGTCCTTTTGCCATGAATAATTTGTGTCTCTTTGAATTTAACAAATACAAGTTACTATCTTACCTCTGATACACCCAGTTGAATCATGCAAAATTTATTAGCAATGGTTTTACCTTCATGGAGTTTGCCATTTAGTCACTGGAGAAATAACATAAACATTCTAGAGTTCAATTTTATTGTCTGCTAAATGAGGCAGTTTAATTATTATGCAAATCACTTATCATCCTTTTTTTCCATACTTCTGGGAATGAAGTTGAGAAAATGGTGTTGAAAAGGAAAGACTATTATTATTTATCTTCCATAATAATATAGGAGACATAAAATCAGGAGACTAAGTAATAGCCAAATCTAGGTGGGAAGAAAAAATTCATTAAATCAAACATAAAGGACTGAAATTGTCGCTAAAGCTGATTTTCACATCCAAGTTGCTGTTCAGTCTCTGTCATGCCTGACTCTTTGAGACTCCATGTGCTACAACATACTAGGCTTCCCTGTCCTTCACTGTTTCTTGGAGTTTGTGCAAACTCATGTCCATTGAGTCGATGATGGCATCTAGCCATCTCATCCTCTATCATCCCCTTCTCTTCCTGCCTTCAGTCTTTCCAAGGATCAGGGCCTTTTCCAATGAGTCAGCTCTTCCCTATTAGGTGGCCAAGTATTAGAGCTTCAGCTTCAGTATCAGTCCTTCCGATGAATCTTCAAGACTGATTCCCTTTAGGATTGACTGATTTGATCTCCTTGTTGTCCAAGTGACTCTCAAGAGTCTTCTCTAGCATCACAGTTTTAAAGCATCAGTTCTTTGTTGTTCAGCCTTCTTTATGGTCCAACTCTCACATCCATATATGACTACTGGAAAAACCAATAGATTTGACTATATGGACCTTTGTTGGTCTCTGATATCTCTGCTTTCTAATATCCTGTCTAGGTTTGTCATAACTTTTCTTCCAAGGAGCAAGCATCTTTTTTTTATTATTTAAATGATGGCACCCCACTCCAGTACTCTTGCCTGGAAAATCCCATGGATGGAGGAGCCTGGTGGGCTGCAGTCCATGGGGTCGTGAAGAGTCGGACATGACTGAGTGACTTCCCTTTCACTTTCATGCATTGGAGAAGGAAATGGCAACCCACTCCAGTGTTCTTGCCTGGAGAATCTCAGGGACAGGGGAGCCTGGTGGGCTGCCGTCTATGGGGTCACACAGAGTCAGACATGACTGAAGTGACTTAGCAGCAGTAGCAAATATAAATTTATTTATTTTAATTGGAGGTTAATTACTTTACTATATTGTATTGGTTTTGCCATACATCAACATGAATGCGCCACAGGTATACACATGTTCCCCAACCTGAACCCCCCTCCCTCCTCCCTCCCCATACCAGCCCCAAGCATCCAGTATCATGCATTGAACCTGGACTGGCGATTCAATTTCATGGCTGCAGTCAACATTTGCAGTGATTTTGGAGCCCAAGAAAATAAAGCCAAGTTGCTGCTGCTGCTGCTGCTGCTGCTAAGTCGCATCAGTAAGTAGTGTCCAACTCTGTGAGACCCCATAGATGGCACTCCACCAGGCTCCTCTGTCCCCAGGATTCTCCAGGCAAGAGTACTGCAGTGGTTTGCCATTTTCTTCTCCAGTGCATGAAAGTGAAAAGTGAAAAATAATTCGCTCATTCATGTCCGACTCTTCGCTACCCCATGGACGGTAGCCTACCAGGCTCCGCCATCCATGGGATTTCCCAGGCAAGAGTACTGGAGTGGGTTGCCATTGCCTTCTCCAAAAGCAAAGTTAAGCATCCCAAATCCAGGAAGGAGTAAGGCCAGTCTCACAGAAGTAGGGTGGGTAAAGTAGAGAGTAGTCCAGGGAAATTTCCTAAACAGGTGTTGTCTGCGTAACATTTATATAGAAGCATGTGTGTGTGTACTTAGGTGCTAATGTCGTGTCTGACTCTTTGCAATCCTATAGACTGTAGCCCTCCAGCCTCCTCTGTCCCTGGGATTCTCCAGGCAAGAATATTGGAGTGGGTTGCTATCTTCCTGACCCAGAAATCAAACATACATCTCCTGTGCCTCCTGCATCTCCTGTGCCTCTCCACTAAGCCTCTGGGGAAGTCCATATAGGGGTGATAACCTAGTCAAATTTAAAGAGCTTGACTATAATAAAAAGTTCTGCAAAAGAACATAAAAATATGATTTTTTTTACTTCTAAAATTTTGTTCACGTAGATTTCTCTGAAGCACTATCTGATACAGATAAAGTACTTGGTTAAATAACAATAACAACTATTGTATTGTTGTTATTATTAATACTACTTCCCTTTAGTCTCTAGCAGAGATCTCAACTTAAATCTCTGCTGTGCTAGGCTGGAAAACTCTGCAAAACTTTATTTTATGCAATATGAATGGACTTCCTGAAAATAAATTTAACCTCAAAGAAGAAGGAACAAATCTCAATAAGCTTGATCACGGAATAAAAATCTGTCTTTAGGGCTAAAGTTTAAAATAGTTTGGTGGCTTTGAGTAATATCTGTGTCCTATTCCAATAACTACTGCATTCATGTTTAGTCTTTCAGAGACTATCTTTAAAAAGGCAGGGAGATGGGATTAGATAAACAGAAACAGAATGAAATAAAAATCAACATAACATATTTATAATATGGAAATAGTCATTGTGATGCAAATAGTACTTCTGATTAGCCTTCTAACAGACTTAACAGAAATTGTGAGAGATATTTTCATTTACCTCTTGATGGAACACAGTTGATGTTTGGCATTGAAAAGTCTATTGCCTAAACTGAAACAGGAGGACATGACACTATCCAGTGGGTCCCAGAGGAAAATAGTGATGTAGCAGCTGAATCCTTCAAGATGTAATGTAATACTGTGTAAGACAAACTCTGAGGCCTTAATAAATACTTGATATTCTGCATGAGCAGATGGGGAAAAGAACCAGAATGATAGGGATTTGAATGTTTATAGATATAGATTCACTATACCCATAAGTTCAGTTCAGTTCAGTCACCCAGTCGTGTCTGACTCTTTGTAACCCCATGAATTGCAGCACACCAGGCCTCTCTGTCCATCACCATCTCCCGGAGTTCATCCAAATTCACGTCCTTCGAGTCAGTAATGCCAAGCAGCCATCTCATCCTCTGTCGTCCCCTTCTCCTGCCCCCAACCCTCCCAGCATCAGAGTCTTTTACAATAAGTCAACTCTTTGTATGAGATGGCCAAAGTACTGGAATTTCAGCTTTAGCATCATTATTTCCAAAGAACACCCAGGACTGATCTCCTTTAGAGTGGACTGGTTGGATCTTTGTGCAGTCCAAGGGACTCAAGAGTCTTCTCCAACACCATAGTTCTAAAGCATCAATTCTTAGTCCCTCAGCTTTCTTCACAGTCCAACTCTCACATCCACACATGACCAATAGAAAAACCATAGCCTTGACTAGATGGAACTTTGTTGGCAAAGTAATGTCTCTGCTTTTGAATATGCTATCTAGGTTGGTCATAACTTTTCTTCCAAGGAGTAAGCGCCTTTTACTTTCATGGCTGTAATCACCACCTGCAGTTATTTTAGAGCTCCCCAACAAAATAAGTAAAGTCTGACACTGTTTCTACTGTTTCCCCATCTATTTCCCATAAGGTGATGGGACCAGATGTCATGATCTTAGTTTTCTGAATGTTGAGCTTCAAGCCAACTCTTTCACTCTCTTCTTTCACTTTCATAAAGAGGCTTTTTCCTCTTCATTTTCTGCCATAAGCGTGGTGCCATCTGCATATCTGAGGTTATTGAGATTTCTCCCAGAAATCTTGATTCCAGCTTGTGCTTCTTCCAGCCCAGTGTTTATCATAATGTACTCTGCATATAAGTTAAATAAGCAGGGTGACAATATACAGCCTTGACGTACTCCTTTTCCTATTTGGAACCAGCCTGTTGTTCCATGTCCAGTTCTAACTGTTGCTTCCATATGCTCCTTTATATAACTACTACAATTATTTGAATTAAAAATATTTTAGAAAAATATATTAACATATTTATCCATAAGTGTATTTGCAAATAAGAATTGGCTTAAGAGGAATTGGAGGCAATGTGTACTATCAATTTCCATAGATACGATTCACAAATCTCTTGATTCTATAATCTAAATACACATTATATTATCATCAAAGCTAAATTCCTTAAAAATTCTAGATTCAGAAGAGATTTTAAAAATGATTCTGAACTAAATATTGAGTGACCTTTATTCAAAAACTGTCTGACACATTCATTTAAGGAATTTTCATCTGCTTTTGAAAGATTAATCTTTGCCTTCTTCTGCCTCTTTCATTCCTCTAGTTATTCAAGATTTATTGTTTCTTTGATATTAAACTTTCTTTATCTTATTCTCCTTCACTTATCTTTTTAAACCTTTTCACTATTCTTTCCCATTTCTTATCCTATTCTTGTTTACCATTTACAAATATACATTTGCCCTTCCCAAATATCTATGCCAAAAATATTCACATTTCTAACTACCTACAGTTTTCTCATAAAAGTGGATTAAAGAACTTAGTGAAATCCTGTACTGTAGTCTTTTATCATATATACAGTAAGTGATAGAAAGCATAGTTAATAAGTAAATATCAGTTTTCCACAATTTTAAAAAATATTACAGTTTTACATGAACATTTCTTAAATGAATAAATGATAAATATATGAAAATCCTCTAAACTCCTAGTAGATTTATATCTGTGTCCTTTTGTAAACTACATTAAAACCTCTCAAAATGAAATTTAATCATAACAAGTTTTTCTTTTCTTCAGGAAACAAAAGGCTTTGTTCATACTGTGTATGAACAGATATAACTGGCTTATCCCATCAGCTTGCGGGGCATTTTAAATGAAAACAATACCAGTATCCACATGAGTGGGATGTAGCAAGCACGGATGATATTACTGTCAAGTCCATATCACAACCCGTGCCACACAGTAAGTGTGAAGGACATGTGATGACTATTCTAACACTGCTTTATCATGTGAAAACTGAGGCTTAAGTGAGGTTAGAGACTTAGAGAGGCTTGCTTATGGCAAATAACTATTAAGGGATTTAAAAATAGATATAGCCAACCTTACAATCAATGTTCTTAAGCAATGCCCATTCAGCATTCCCTTTCCTGGTCTTACTTGCCCTTCAAATGATTAGACACCTCTCATGTGACGTGGAAGAAAACTGGGGAAAAAAATCAATAATGGTCATATGCCCTACTTTAATTTTGTTTATAATTCATTCAGTTCAGTCACTCAGTCATGTCCGATTCTTTGCAACCCCATGAATCACAGCACACCAGGCCTCCCTGTCCATCACCAACTCCCAGAGTTCACTCAGACTCACATCCATCGAGTCAGTGTTGCCATCCAGCCATCTCATCCTCTGTCATCCCCTTCTCCTCCCTCCCCCAGTCCCTCTCAGCATCAGAGTTTTTTCCAATGAGTCAACTCTTCACATGAGGTGGCCAGAGTACTGGAGTTTCAGCTTTAGCATCATTCCTTCCAAAGAAATTTCAGGGCTGATCTCCTTCAGAATGGACTGATTGGATCTCCTTGCAGTCCAAGGGACTCTCAAGAGTCTTTTCCAACATCACAGTTCAAAAGCATCAATTCTTCACTTACTGCTTTCCAGTTAGATATTCACCCCTCACAATGGTAGACACATGTGTGCATATAAGAATTTCATTTTTGTGAGTGGAATTGGACAGAAAAAGCATAACTAGAGTTCTCTTTAGAAGTTATGGCTTATGAGTAGTGTTTGGCATATGGGAAGTATGCAAACTTATTTTCCTTTTAAATGATCAACCACAGCATAGCATGGTATGAGTATAATAATATTCAATAATTCTGTTGATAAAACATAATGAGACTTTAATATAAAGTTAAGGATTTGAATTTTATAAGGTAAGCAAAAGCAAATGAATACTATTTTTCATAGGAGAGAAACAAAATTTCTTTTGGCATAAGCAAACTTGTTAAATGAAAATAGAATTGAAATGTTCCTAAACTGTTTTCAATCCATACTCTGCTTATGTGAAATGGCTCTCTGCCAAGAGTTTCAACATTGGTAAATTATATATGAGATTCAAAAAGTCATAATGCCAACTCAATATTTGTATTTGGGAAAACTAAGGTGAGAAGTTGTCAAGAGAGTGATCTCAGCATGCTCCATAGTGATTTTACTAGAATATTTTTTTCTTAACATTCTTACATTCTTAGGAAAGTTTTATACACTTAGAAAGACCAAAGAGTATGCTATTTTGGTCTTAAATTCCATACAAATTGACTAATTATAAGCATTTTTCATGAAAATGCTTCCTTGTCTAGAAGGATAAGACCATTTATAGCAGAGACATTCATTGTTAATTTTGTGTAGTTTATGCTACTTATTCGTTCATAGACCCACTTTCTGAATTTTCACCAGCTGATGATGGTAGGTTGCCAGGATTCTACCTTTGAAGTAATTTTTCCTCATTATTTTTTAATATATTTAACAAGCAGATTTGTGCTGGAATGAAGGGGACAGAATAGAAAGAAAAAAAATGTGAATCTGGCCTATTATTAATATTCAGTATCGGCAGCTATTAAATTACTCATGATATTCATTTTTTACATACAGATGGGCTGCACATTAAATATAGGGAGGAACAGAGCCCAAGGACTGTGAGTTAAACATAAGTTGTCAGTCAGTAATACTTCCCAAGTATCCAGTATGCACAAAAGTTTCCCTTATATGCTATGGAAAATTTTAAGTGNGGATTGGAATGAAAACTGACTTTTTCCAGTCCTGTGGCCACGGCTGAGTTTTCCAAATTTGCTGGCGTATTGAGTGCGGCACTTTCACAGCATCATCTTTCAGGATTTGAAATAGCTCAACTGGAATTCCATCACCTCTACTAGCTTTGTTCATAGTGATGTTTTCTAAAGCCCACTTGACTTCACATTCCAGGATGTCTGGCTTTAGGTAAGTGATCACATCATCATGATTATCTTGATCATGAAGATCATTTTTGTACAGTTCTTCTGTGTATTCTTGCCACCTCTACTTAATATCTTGGCACTTATTAGATAGCATGTCCTGTGCACAGAACTTTAAAATTTATCATTTCTTGTAGTGTCATAAGAGAGGCAGCCTACCAGGCTCCTCCATTCAAGGGATTTTCCAAGCAAGAGTACTGGATTGGGTTGCAATTTCCTTCTCCAGGGGATCTTTCCGACCCAAGGATCAAACCTAGGTCTCCTGCATTGTGGGCAGATGCTTTATGGTCTAAACCACCAGGGAAACTCAAGACAGGTATTACTGTCACCCTAATTTACCTAAAGAGAAAAGCTATTATTGAGAACCTAAACATTTTGTCCAAATTTGTGCTGCTAGTAGGAGACCCAAATATGAATGCAACTCATGTCTCCTGACTGCAAAACGGTAACAGAGAACAAACCTGTCTCCATGCTTGAGATATTTCTTTAGCTCTAACCTTTGCACTCTCTTACTGTGCTTAGTCATGCTGGCTCTGAACCTTTGTAAAAGAATGCTGCCTGAAGTCTGAAATATACATGTGATCCCATTCTCAAGTTTCTACCTCCCAGGTTTGACTTTTAAAGTTATAACACTTTTTACCCATATAGATTGTAAAAGTTTCAGAACAAAGAATAGTATTTGTCTTGTTGGAGGTTTATAGGAACATTGTCATTGGATGGATTTTTGACAGCTGCAAAAATCTAGGATTCAGGCACCAAGAGGTTTTCAATAACCAGGCATGCTCCTTTCTTTTTAGTATAAAGTGAAAGTGAAAGTCGCTCAGTGGTGTCCGACTCTTTGCGACCCCATGGACTAAAGAGTCTGTGGAACTCTCCAAGCCAGAATACTGGAGTGAATGGCCTTTCTTTCTCCAGGGTATCTTACCAACCCAGGTCTCCAGCATCACAGGCAAATTCTTTACCAGCTGAGCCACAAAGGAAGCCCAAGAATCCTGGAGTGGGTAGTCTATCTGCTCTCCAGCGGATATTCCTGACCCAGGAATTGAATCGCGGTCTCCTGAATTTCACGTGGATTCTTTACCACTGAGCTATGAATGAAGCCCTTTAGTATAAAAGAAACCTGAATTCTATCTTGGGTAAGATTGTGTGTGATGTTGGTTCTCCATCTTTTCCGTCTACTGGCTTTCCAAATAAAGTCACTATTCCTTACCTGAACATCTCATTCCTCAATGTATTGGCCTGTTGTGAAGCAAGCAGTACAAGCTGTGACCCAGTAACAGATTCTAAGCCCTTATCTAAAGTCAACTAATAAAACTTCAGAATTAAATTATCTTTTATTAGGTCTTAAAGGATAAATAAAATTGTGACATATAGAGATGGTCAAAAAGTCCTATTAAAACTAAGGAGCAAAATGAGTGTCTTTTAAAGGAGGAGTCTCATTCCCAACATGTGCATCATAAAAGTTAAAGAGAACCTCCACTTCATTTTTCAGATTTGGAATAGTTAGATAAAAACTAAAATTGGGAATGTAAAAATGATAAACGTTCCTACATAAAAGAAATATATAACCCATTGCTTTTATTGAGAATGGAACTAAGGGACCTTGTAAACTGAGTTCAATGTACTGTACTTAAGCACAGTTGTGAGCACAACATAAGAACAAAGCAAGCAGCATGTATTTGATTCATGGACACATTCATAGACTGGCAACTAGGAAGAAAATCAGGTAGCCTTTTTGCTACCAAAATATATTGGAAATATGCTGGAACATACAACTCACAATAATTTCAAATATAATAATTTTAAACAGGGTATTTAATGGTTTATAAATTTCTTAAATGGTGAGAAATACAGAACACTTGTCTTTATCCTCATTTTTGGAGAGGAAAGTAAAACTGAGAAGTGACTTGTCACAGTGAATCAGGGACAGGCTGGAATGAGAGTTCTGATAGAGGAAAATCACAACAGCAGGAGCACCATGGGTTCATGGGTGCTCAGTTGCTGAATTGGGTCTGATTCTTTGTGACCCTATGAAGTGTGTGGAAATGCCTCTCTCATTTTCACAGATATGCATTCAACATTTGACTTCAACCAGCCCATACTCCATAGGGGTCTACATTGATCTGACCCCAATATAATACTCTCTACTGTGAACTTATCCTTCAGAACAGAAATATTCTGATGATACCCTTTTTTTGCCCTTTTCTTTTTCTGACAACTTAGGAACTAGTCATCTCATTGAAGATGGGTGTTTTGGTATCACCTGGCCATGTGTGCTCTCTGCCTCACATTTTCACATAGCTTGAAGTACAAAATATATTCATAGTGAAGGGAGAATTGAGAACTTCAGTAAGGAAAGACTTCCCACTGTTCCCTCCTCTTAACATGTGTCTTTTAAATTTTGAGGATAGAATGTAGCTTGCCAGATGCTGTAGTTTGTAAGATTAAAAGCCATGAAAGAAAGGTTAGAAAAATGAGACTTAATATAAGAACAAATCTTTGAAAAAGCAAACTGACACTTGAGTCAGATCTTAGAGTCCTGAATGTCACAGTGGCTCATCTCATTGTACTTTGCCCTTTGCGTTTCACTTCCAACACTGTTCTCAGGATACTCTGCATTCAATCAGGACATAGCAATTAGCCTTTATGAGACATTCAGTTATTCAACTCTTAATGCCCAGAACACCTTTAAGAAATCTTTTCACTATAGGCACACAATTCCCAAGCAAGAGAGTAACTCATTTCCTCTATCTAAAACACTGTGCTAAAGGTCTCAGCTTCAGAGATTTGCAAATAGTGGTTTAAATAACACCACAGGTAAGTTCTTGTAAATGTCTGAAGCTCCATGTCTATCCAGAGGATGGGTTTCTTTGTGTGTAACTTCTAAGCTATTCATTCCATTTATACTAAGCCCTTTTTATTATATCAATGCCTTTTACTATGACTTTGATACAGAGGATTCTTCTTTTGTTATTTAGACCTGAGGCTTCAAGTCTATTCATCATTTTAATTTTGTAACTAAGATAGAGTACAAGATGAGTGGTTTTAGAGCTTCTGATATGTGATGACTGCGTAATGTAGGCTGGGGTAAATCATTTTAGTCTCCCTTTTTTTTCCCCAAAACATTATTCCATTGTCCTATAGACTAGGCTATAGGGAACAGTCCTCATCTGGCAGGGAATGAATGAGATAACCTTAATGGAGTTCTTTCATATCCAATATCTATGACTCTTTAATTCAGTTATCCTCCAGGCATGGAAGAGCTTTCCATCATTACTGCTAAACTAACTACGACTGTGACTTCAAAAAAGTCTCTCAAGATGTGCTCCACTTTTCTGTCTTACTTGAACTTCTGCTTCCTGTCACTGGCTGCCACTGGTGATACAGCTTTTCATCCCTGCCAAAATCACTTCCTGGTGTTCCTCCAGATTGGTATTGAGAAACTTGATAAAATGTCTCTATCCATGACAGATGTGAAAACATTTGTCCCCCATTTTATGACAGGTACATTTCTAGCACCACTCATGACTGCATATTTATTTAGGTTAATATTCCAGAGATAGAAGCCAAGTAGTTTATATGTATAATTTATATGTAATCTTCTGCTTCTCCTGTTATTTGAATTTCAAGTTTACTGCCTTATGAATGTTTATAATCTTGAATAAGCAGGCTCTAGGCAAAACACACTCTGATGCTGTCTTCTCTGAACCAACAGTAAAGATTTGCCAATGAAGTGACTTTAGATAAAATGGGAAAGATTTAAAGAAACAAGGAAAGGATAAATACACTCATATATCATACCTCTTACTCGTGGAGTGCAGGTGGTACTAAATATCTAAGACTTTATGTATAGAGTTTGTAAACTGTACACGTGCAGTTATATACTTGGCTGAGTCAACACACACACACACACACACACACACAGACAAATTAGCAACCGTTCCCATGAGAAGCAGTTCTGTTGCCAAAACTCTGCCTCTGTTTGCTGGTGCTGAAAAGAAACATGGAGATAGATTTTTGAATGAAGTAGAAAGGAATAATAGGCAAAGGGAACTACAGAGAACTAATGCCCTTAAGACTGTGTGACTACTCCTGGAGTGGGTAGTGAGGAGTTTTATAGCATTAAAGGAGCAGGGCATGATCAACTTCTGGACAATTCTAGGATTGATTGGCATCAAAGTGAAGTCTCAAACACCGTTGACCTTCTGATTGCAATCTGCCCATTATCTACATTCTTGTGGTTGGCAGTTTTATCTGAAGAGGGGTCTGCTTCCTATAAAAACAACTTAAGAGTATGTGTCAGGCCTTTATCTATATCCTTCATGGAACTTTGAGTTTGGTGATTCTGCTATATGGTAGAACTATAGTCTAAATTGTTACCATCCTTGCTGTGANTTCTTGTGGTTGGCAGTTTTATCTGAAGAGGGGTCTGCTTCCTATAAAAACAACTTAAGAGTATGTGTCAGGCCTTTATCTATATCCTTCATGGAACTTTGAGTTTGGTGATTCTGCTATATGGTAGAACTATAGTCTAAATTGTTACCATCCTTGCTGTGATTTTTCCTGTGGTCATGTATGGATGTGAGAGTTGGACTGTGAAGAAGACTGAGCACCAAAGAATTGATGCTTTTGAACTGTGGTGTTGAAGAAGACTCTTGAGAGTCCCTTGGACTGCAAGATCCAACTAGTCCATTCTGAAGGAGATCAGCCCTGGGATTTCTTTGGAAGGAATGATGCTTAAGCTGGAACTCCAGTACTTTGGCCACCTCATGGGAAGAGTTGACTCATTGGAAAAGACTCTGATGCGGGGAGGGATTGGGGGCAAGAGGAGAAGGGGACGACAGAGGATGAGATGGCTGGATGGCATCACTGACTCAATGGACGTGAGTCTGAGTGAACTCCGGGAGTTGGTGATGGACAGGGAGGCCTGGCGTGCTGAGATTCATGGGATTGCAAAGAGTGGACATGACTGAGCGACTTAACTGAACTGAACTGGACTGATCCAACAGCTGTTCTTTGTTTCTGTATCTTCACATTTCCCAATCATTAGTTCTTGAGTCAGCATTTTACTTCAGAAGACAAGGAAACAAGGGCTTGTATACAGTTTCAGGTAGAAATCTACATGGGTGTGAACTTTAAATAAAATTGTTTGCAAACAGAGAGGGAGTTAATTTATTACTAGATTAAAAAAACAATTTGCAGTTATAGTAGATTGATATAGGCCAGATTACTGAACCATTCTTTTTTAAAAAAATTTGAACACTTTTTTATAACTTTGTTGAATTTGTTACAATATTGCTTCTGTTTTGCGTTTTTCATTGCAAGGTGTGACGCATGTGGCATATTAGATCCTTGACCCAAGATCAAACCTGCAGCCCTGCATTGGAAGGTGGATTTTATTTTTCTTTTTAATTTATGTATTCTAATTGGAGGCTAATTGCTTTACAATATTGTGGTGGTTTTTGCCATATATTGACATGAATCTGCCATGGGTGTACATGTGTCTCACCATCCTGAACCCACCTCCCAATTCCTTCCTCACCTCATACCTCTGGGTTGTCCTAGAGCACCAACTTTGAGTGTGCTTCGTCATGCTAGAAGGTGGATTCTCAGCCACTTGTTCTTGTTCAGTCACTAAGTTATGTCTGACCCTTGCAACCTCATGAACTGCAGCATTCCAAGATTCCCTGTCTTTCACCATCTCCCAGAGTTTGCTCAAACTCATGTCCATTGAGCCAGTGATGCTGATGCCATCCAACCTTCTCATCCTCTATTGACCCTTCTCTTCCTGCCCTAAATCTTTCCCAGCATCAGGGTCTTTTCCAATGAGTTGGTTCTTCTCATCAGGTGGCCAAAGTATTGGAGCTTCTGTTTCATCATCAGTCCTTCAACGAATATTCAGAGTTGATTTCCTTTAGGATTAATTTGCTGTCAAGTTAATATTCTTGCTGTCCAAGGAAATCTCAAGAGTCTTCTCCAGCACCACAATTCAAAACCAATCATTCTTCCACACTCAGCTTTCCTTATGGTCCAACTCTTACATCCATATATGATGACTGGAGAAACCATAACTCTGACTATACAGACCTTTGTTGGCAAAGTGATATCTCTGCTTTTTAATTCACTGTCCAGGTTTGTCATAGCTTCTCTTCCAAGCAGCAAGTGTCTTTTAATTTTATGGCTGTAGTCACTGCAGTGTTTTTGGAGCCCAAGAAGATAAAATTAGTCACTGCTTTCAGTCTTTCCCCCATCTATTTGCCATGAAGTGATGGGACTGGATGCCATGATCTTAGTGAAGTGGTTTCATCTGCATATGTGAAGTTGTTGATATTTCTCCCAGCAATCTTATTCCACTGACCACCAGAGAAATCCCTTGAACCATTCTTGAGAAAAATTGTCTTTCAAGGACTTGTAATCAGCAGGTGGTATATTTCTTTCCAATCCTTCAGCTTATCAATGTGCTGTATGAACAGAAGGTATGGCTAATAACTCAGTAGAAAATATGTGCCTGGGTTCCATCAACAATTGCAGTATCTAGAACTGAATGTTTCCATTAATTATCTGCTTTAGCTAGTCTCCATCCAATTACTCAAGATTACTCTAGTCATCAATGTGCCTCAAACAGAAATTTCAGTTTTCTCAAATAACATATTATGGAAAGAATACAATATTGTATGTAGTTTTATAGTATAGACTGTAAGAATACAAATATAGACTTTATATAGTTTCACATGTAGATGTAGGCATGAGGAGAGAGGGCTCTAAATTAGATAGATTGGTTCCTTCGTCTTCTTACAAATTCTGTGACTCTGGTCAGTTAATCTTGATAAGTTTTGGTTTCCTCTGAGTGAAATGGGAATTACATCATAGGGTTCTCTCTAGTAATAGGATCATGGATGTGGAATTCTTGGCAGAGTGAAATACATGATAAATGTTAATTTTTATAACATAACACACATAGTTGAAGAGTTTAGCTTTGGAATTAAATGTTAAATGTCTCCTGTTCTAGAAACCTTAGCCCAGATACACATTCCCCTCCTTATGCCACCTCCCATGGTAAACACTTGAACACAAAAACACAACCCTCCAATCTGCTTGACTGCTTGTAATTTCTCTCTCTCATTTCTCTCTTTTTCTTTTAGATAGAGTACCTTTGCTTGTATGTCAGTCTGATACATTCTCTTTTTCCTCCATATATTTGACTGGCCAATTCCTATTATGCCTCAAGATTCATTTTAGGTATAACTTCTACTTGGAAGCCTTAATGAGCATCATCTCTTCCCTTGCATAGAATGTGGTAGAATTTCTTTCTCCTGGTATTCTAAAACTATACAGTTGAATTCCACTTATCTATTAATGTATTTATTTCTAAGTGATCTCTCAACTACTTGAATGGAAGAAAAAATAAGTGTTAGCATATGCTTACTTTTATAAGTATTTCTGTAAGATTCCATTATTCTTTTCTGAATGAAAGGTTGAAGGAATGAGTAAACCGGTAAAAGTCTATGATTTTACCAATAAACAAATTTATTTTTAGTTTTTTATACAATAAAAATTTTATGCTCTTTTCCATGTGATTTATCACAGCATACTGAATATAATCCCCTGTGGTATACCTTAGGGCCGTGTTGTTTATTTATTCTAATTGTAATAGTCTGCATCTACCAACCGAAACTCCCCCAACCTTGGCAACCACAAGTGTGCTCTGTATGAGTCTGTTTCTGTTTTGTAGATAGGTTCATTTGTGTCATAGTTTAGATTTCACATATAAGAGATATCATATGATATGTGAGAAAGACCTGAAATGGGGGTGAGCGCAAAATGAAGACAGACACATATAATTTGGCAAGTGGGGAGTCAAGGGGCCCTCCTGCTCTCCATGGCTAGAAGACAAAATGGCTCATTTTTAGCCCACATTTTTATTGGCAGAAGTCACATGAGATCATTAGGAAACAGTTATACTGGGGAGTTTGATCAGTGCACCATAAGCAGGGAGTAAAGTTAAGTCTCTGTTGTTGATCAGGAACATCTTGTTTTGTTTCCATGGAGATGGACACAGGAGCAGGCAGTGAGCTGGGCAGAGTGAAGCTGAGCTTCCCACCCCAAGACTGTCTATTTTGCATGCTTACTAGGACAATCACAAGGGTGAGTTTGCCACACCAGGTTAGGTTCTGGTCTCTGCTCCACCAGAATGCAACATCACTTAGTACGATAATCTCAACTTGCATCCATGTTGTTGCAAATGAAATTATTTTGTCATTTTGTAGGGCCAAGTTGTAGCCCATTTTATATAGGTACCACATCTTATTTATCCATTCATCTGTCAATGGACATTTGTTTCCATGTCTTGGCAACTGTGAATTGTGCTTCTATGAACATTCCTAGGAATGGGATTGCTAGGCTATATGGTAATTTTATTTTTAGTTTTCTGAGGAACCTGCATACTGTTTTCTATATTGACTGTACCAACTACATTTCCACCAACAGGGTAGAAGGGCTCCTTTGTCTCCATACCCTCTCCAGCATTTGGTATTTGTAGATTTTTTAATGATGACCATTCTGACCAATGTAAGGTAGTACAACATTGTAGTTTTGATTTGCATTTCTCTAGTAATTAGTGATGTTGAGCATCTTTACATGTGCCTCTTGGCCATCTATGTGTCCTTGTGGAGAAATAGACATCTATTAAATCCTGCTCACTTTTGACTGGGTTGATTTTTTGTTGTTATTGAGTTATTGACCTATTTGTATATTTTTGAGATTAAGCCAAATATTATTATATACCAAGAATATGCAATGCCTAGAATTAATGAGCAAATAAGAAATCTAGCAAAAGATAGTCCATAATTTTTAATTTAATAAGGGTTTGAATAAATGAGCTGCTATTTTAAAAGATTACTGTCTTTTAAGATAATCTCTTTGGCTTTATACTCTCTATCTGGGCATTTGTTTGCACTGAAAAACAATGATTTAAGACTTATACCTAAAATGCAGTGACTATTTTTTAAATTCAATAAAATCCATGATAACAAATAAAGCCTGAAAAAACCATAAATAGATATTATATTTTAAATCACTTTACAAATTAATCCATGGTTATAATGTGAAGAAAAACTTTGACAGTGTTTACAATATAAACCAATTACTTCTAGTTATTATCAGAAATAGATTGATATATAATGAAAAAATGAAAAAGATAAAGTATCATAAGAATGATCAATAATCATAAGAAACATATCTGGAGGTAGATGATAATTAGGAACATTTAAAACAAAAATGAAAAGATAAACACACACATACACATCCAAAGAGAAATCCACATGAATGAAATGTATTGATAAATATATTGAAGGCATGAGGAGAAAAGGACAACAGAGGATGAGATAGTTGAGTGGCATTACCAACTCAATGGACTTGAGCTTGAACAAGCTCTGGGAGCTGGTGATGGACAGGGAAGCCTGGCAGGCTGCAGTCCATGGGGTCACAAAGAGTCAGACACAACTGAGCAGCTGAACTGATGGAAGAAAAAATATATAATGAAATCTGGAAAATATGAGATTGAAAAAAAAAAAGCATTAATAAAGAAAGCATGGTAGAATCCCAAACTGGGAACTCACTGTGGAAAAGTTATATACAGCATTTCACACAATGATGATTTCAGATAGCATATCTCAATTACCTCAGTTCTTAAATCTACTAGCTTTTAAATGATGTAACTTTATCATTTGATCATAATTTAAGACCATGAAACTAAGATGACTTTTTTGTTTTCAACTTAATGGGTTACTTATTAATGATTTCTGCCCTTTTTTGGTGATGTTAACATTGTAGATCTTGATCACCTGACAAGATAGTTCTATATTTATACTTTTATTAGATTAAAAATTTTAAGTTTACTTATGGTTTTCAAAAAACCCAGATTGAGAAAACAAGCATATATTCTTTGGTGTTATTAATATTTCACCTGTTTATTTATATTCTGAGATCTTTTTAAACTGAACCAGTATGAACACGAATTAATCACTGCACCCCAAACACCATGATCCTTGAACATAACCATTTCCTGCCTTGCCTTTTTGAATATAGAAAAATATTTGATAATCAACTTTAGGGAAATGATTATGAAAGCTTCTAAACCCTAATAACCTCCACTATATGATATAAAAAGAAGTAATGAAAGGTTGTTCATGAGCCATGAAAGATGCCAGGCTTCTTGGCCTCTGGAAGAGAGGAATTCAATCTGAGGCCGGTGACAAGGCTTGATCATTTAGAGCTTTGTGTAATAAAATTTTATTAAAGCATACACGAGATAGAGAGAGCTTCTGACATAGGCATAGTCTTTGGCAGGATGTTATATAGCTACTAGCAGGCTGCTAATGAGAGAAAGGAAATGTCTCAGTACTCAGAGAGTGGCACCAGACCCCTCACCCACAACATACATTTTGAAATAACATTAGCACAAAGTGAGTTCTCCCAGGCCGTAAAATAACTGATGTGATTCTTTAAGAAAGGCAGGTTTCCAAACAAAGACATAGTCTCATTAGCATAGTTTAAGAGAACTTTTGCATTAGTAAAACATACTGGTTTGTCAAGTGGTTCTGAGTCTTTGGCTGAACTGACTTGAAGACAGAGTCTAGGGTAAATACATAGTTTATCAACATAGTTTAAGGAAACATTTCCATAAGAAAAACACATTGGTTAGCTCAAGGTTTGAGAAAAGTTCAGGCGAGACCAGGAGTCATCCTGGCAACACAGAATTTTTAAAAAATCTCCTTTTATATAATTTGTATAGAGAAGTGAAAAAAAAAAAAAAAAAGTAGTTTGTTTCCTCCTGCTTCTTAAGAGAGAGATTTAAAAATGTCTGACACTTGCAGCCTATTTCCTCCATTTGGAGAGCCCTGGCCTTCCTGCCTGTTACCCTCTCAACTGGTTCATTATATCAGGGACGGAACATCAGACCTCCATACAGTGCTCTTCTCTATCCTCAGGTGACTGAAGGAGCAATCAGCAATGTATTTGAAAACCATTTATTTCCTGGAGCCCTATAATTTTTTTCAATGCTTACTTCCAGGCAGACTCTATTAATTACATAGATAGCATATGAGTGAAAGTTAATGTGACATCTCTAATTAGAGTACAAGGTGCTGGATCATAACTGAATTTTATATCAAGAAACACTGACATCTGGGTAAGAAACATCACTTGGCTAAAAATATTAATATGGTGGGCTAAAGAAAAATCAGGAAAATGATAGATCATTTCTCTAAGAATAAGCAATAATGCAACTCCAGTGTAGCCTGAACAGGCAGTAAAATCTAAAGAACATATATCGCATTACATAGCTGGAACAAGATGCCCCAGATCACTGCAACTATCCTCTTAGGTATTAAATCATTTTATAAGTGCAGAAACTTTCATGTTGAATAGTATTATCACCTATATTTAGTGGATGAGAAAATTGAGGCTCAGAGAGGGTAACTCATTCAAGTTAAATGATCGTAAAATGCAGAAACTGGGATTTGAACCAGATAATCTGCTTCAAAGCCAGTATCCCTAACCATTAGTTCTATACCTCCTGCCTCCTGTACAAGTCTGTTAGAGGAATCAAATAAGGATGGGTGAATGAAAGTGACTTTTAAAGCACTAGCATGTGTAAAGACTTAATAATGGACCCTAGAAATATGTGGAGTGATTGATGATTGGGCTTGCCAATAAGAACACTAGCAAGGAAATGTTGTGACCAATCTATTAGTAAGTGCTACAAGTATTTGAATAATTTATTTCACTTGAGTGTTATTTGAATTTTAACTTTGTATTATATTAGCCTCGATAAACTGAACAGAGGAGTTCATGCAAAATCCCAGTGACTTTATCATATTTATAATTTACTACAAATATTCTGCTAGTTCCAGAAATTCCTTGAAGAGAGAAACTACCTTTACAACATGCTATGTCCTACAGGGCTATCTCAGGGCTTTGAAGATAGAGTAGATATTCTAGAAATATTTGTTAAATAAATATATGAGTTAACTATAATTCTATTTACATTAAGCTTTTATTCAAAGAAAACATTAGCTTCATTTTTGGATGGCCTAGGTTTAGAATTATTTAGAGTCTCTGAGTCTGTGCCAGAGGCATTTTTATAACAGAAGTCCCCTGAAGTTCCCTCATCCCCTACTTCCCACCAAGTTTATGTATACCTCTCCTATAGTAACTGCCGTCACAATCCTGATGGCGGAGAAAGCAGGCGTTAACTCAAATGTCAGCATCTCTACTAAGTGGAAGGGAAATTGATTATGACAGTTGCCAAATGCAAAAAAACAATTTAAAAGCTAAAAATGGGCTAAATGACATCTCTGATTTTAAAAAATCAAGTTCCATTTATTCGGTAACTTAAGAGCATTCCAAAAGAACAGAACAATGAGATAAACAGAACAGATAAACAGAACTGCAAGGCCCATTTTGAGAAAATAAAAATTCCTTTATTTCTCTTTTTCCTTGTGCTGAAAAATGTTCCCAGCATCCCTTTATCTGAGTTTACAATAACATAAAACTAAATGTTTTTCAGTGAGAATTTAAAGTCCTGATAATGTATAAACAAAGGCAGAGTATTCATTTTTGGCAAGTTTGCCATTACTGGCTACCTTACAACTCATTTAATGGCAGTGCCAGTTGATTTGGAAGCATCATTTTAAAAACTCCACTTACCTGAATGTGAGCTATTTAGTGGAGCAACAGGTGGGGAATCATTTACTAAAACAAGCTTAGCTTGAAATTGAAACACAAAAGGATGCTATTATTATTATTAAATTATAAGCAGAATTATAATGAAAAGAAACTATTGATATAAAGTCTGGCAAAATAAGCAAGCAAAATCTGTTTGTGAGTCAGCATATCCTAATGCTTAACAGCAACTCCTGACATACTCCTGAAAAAGTTCTAATCTAGAGTGGAGGCTTTATCTTTCCTTAGTATTTTTACTGTTCTGTTCTAAAAATACGTGGCTACAGAGCTTAAACTAGTACTGTATTTGAGATGTTGCTCTAAAATAAATCTCTGCTGACATGGATTTATAGGTTGGCCTGAAGTATATTTCAACCTCATGGTTTGGTTATTTTTATGCTATTTTAGATGTTTCTAAAAATTTTAAGTGTCAAACCACATAAATTTCATATGTCCCTTAAAGCCATTTAGACGTTTTTCTCATTACTGATGATGAGTAAAAATCATTTTTGGAGGCAGCAGTGTATGGGTCTCACTATCTCCTTTACCATAGATATGTTTGTTTCATTCCCATTTTTTCTAAGCAATAATGCAGCTGTGCAAGGCATTTGCCAATTGTTAGCTCTCTTTGTGTGTGTGCGCACAGGAAATGATTGTGATTTAACATTCCAACACTCAGGCAAACCATTCTCTTATCCACAAATTCCCAAAGAAAACAGACACCAGATCTAATGCCAGTATTCTCCAGGACTTTCCTACTTGCCCAACTATTTTCTGAGTCCATGGTAACAAAAAAATGAAACTGGGACAGAGACCTTCACTCTCCCTGCCCCATCCTCCAACATAGCATGTTATTCACGTGCCCAGCACACTGAATGTAAAATTGGCTCAGTGTTATTTCCCTAACTTCCTCTCCTTTTCACTCAACAGAAAATTAACAAATGCAAATGAAAAGGAGTACAGTTATTACAAAGTATCTCAAATATACTCCAGCTTCTTTTTCAAGTAAACTATAAGATGTATTATGCTTTGGCAATGTTTTGCTTGGAGACTTTACAATCTCACTGAGAGCTAACATGAGGAACAGGCAGAGTTGGGTATAGAGTCCAAGAGCCACACTTAGCATCAGGGGCCAGAGAGAGGCCTCATGCATCAAAACAGAGGCCAGAAATGCTTCAGATAACTTTGGTTCCCACCAAGATGGGGAACTACCGAGTCTGCAAACTATACACTTCCCCCCAAATGCAGAGACAATACAAAAAAAGAGCAAGATAAATTCCAATAAATAAGTTTTAAAATAAATGATTTATTTTTAAAGGCCTATTTTATTTACTTATATTTAATTAAAATAAATTTATTTTTCAAAATTAAAAAACAAAACAAGCAAAAATACTTGACAAGTATTAGGGAGACTGAGGGTTATGATGAACTCACCATTGTGGATATGAAAGGTATGGTAGGAAAGCGGCTGTAGGTAGGGCAGGAAGTGGAGGACGTAGCATTAAAGGGTTGGTTGGGGGAAGCTTCTAAAACTCTTCATCTTGCACTGCACCAGGCCACCCCCAATGTACTCTGAGACAGTCTTATTTCCTTCATTGGAGGAATCATTTATGCCAGGCTGTGTGTTCCAGCACATGGTCTTCGAGATAAAGGCAGAGCAAAGCGTTCAGGGATGAAGAGCCAGCAGTAGCACATGTGGATGACCGGCTGTCCCTCGTTGTTCACTCCTGGATACTCCATCTTCTCCTTATGCATTTAAGGCTTACAGATCTACAACACTGACAGATTATTTTTCTCATGGGATGATGGGCAAATGGGAATAATCAAAATTTATTTTTGATTATTTTTTTATTTATTAAATCACTCTCTACCCTTAAACTTACTAGAAATAACAGAATTGGGCCTGGCCTTGGTGTTTCCTCAGTACACATAACCATTCACAGCAGCTGGTGAGCCTAGAGGAATAGGAATTTACAAGCTCAGGTGGCAACATGTTAGAATTCTGAGTGGAGTCACTCAGTCATGTCCGACTCTTTGTGACCCCATGGACTGTAGCCTTCCAGGCTCCTCCATCCATGGGATTTTCTAGGCAATAGTACAGGAATGGGTTGCCATTTCCTTTTCCAGGGGATCTTCCCGACCCAGGGATTGAACCCAGGTCTCGCACGTTGTAGACAGACGCTTTACCATCTGAGCCACCAGGGTGTGTATGTGTTAGTCGCTCAGTCGTGCCTGACTCTTTGCAACCCCATGGACTGTAGTCCACCAGGTTCCTTTGTCCATGAGATTTTTCCAGGCAAGAATACTGGAGTGGGTTGTCATTTCCTTCTCCAGGGGATCTTCCCAACCCAGGGATCAAACACAGGTCTCCTACACTGCAGGCAAATTCTTTACCGACTGAGCTACAAGGGAAGCCCACCAGGGTACCTTGCTTCAAAAGAAACCAGATAACATGTATTGTTTAAAACAGAATTGGAACAAAGGACCAAAAATTTAGAATATGTATCATAGATATTTAAAAGGAGATGAGGGGTGATATGGCATTATAAAACAAGAAAAATAAATCATAAATGAAATAAATTATAGTATAAAGTATACTAATTGAAAAGAAGAATGAGCATATTAATTGATATCAAGAATACACAACATAAGTTGTGGGAGGGATCCACCTTGGGAGCAAAGAACAATTATTTAAAGACTAGATAGAAACTCCAGCCCAGAAGATACCAAAAAATGATGGTGATATAAAAGATATATATAAAACAAAGCTAATAGATATGGGATACAAAAGTTAAACTTTCAGAATACACACTAGGCTCAGCACAAGGAAACAAAATTTAAAATGCTCATGAGAATAGATTAAAGAATAAAAGCCAGTATTAAAGATAAAAAAAAAAAAACAACCCTAAGTTTAAAATGTCAGACAGGAGAAAAATGACATATTTAAACATATTTACAGAAGTTTGGGCTCCTATGGTAAGTCAGCTGGTAAAAAATCTACCTGCAATTCAACAGAACCCAGTTCAATTCCTGGATAGGGAAGGTACACTGGAAAAGACATAGGTTACCTACTCCAGTGTTCTTGGGCTTCCCTGGTAGCTCAGATGGTAAAGAATCCACCTGAAGTGTGGGAGACTTGGGTTCAGTTCTCGGGTTGGGAAGATCCCCTGGAGGAGGGCATGGCAACCCACTCCAGTATTGCTGCTTGTAGAATCAAGCCCATGGACAGAGGGGCCTGGCAGGCTACAATCCATGGAGTCACAAAGAGTCAGACATGAATGAGTGACTAAGCATAGCACAGACAAGTTTGGACATACTATGTAACATTTTTAAAATAGTAAAGAAAAAAGGAAAAATTTCTAGATGCTTCAAAAGAAAAAGCAGGCTACATCTGGAACAGATAATTAGACAGGCATCAGAATTGTTCTTAGTGACTTAAGATATAAGAAGAAATGAAGATCTTTTGAATTGAAGAGAAATAATTTTGAAACAAATTTTCTATTATGTGTAGAATGGCAATAAAAGTAGTTTCAATTATAAAATATCTTAAATCATTTGGACATGAAATATCACATGGAATAAAATATTTTTAAGAGGAAATACTGAGAGATACAGGAAATACTACAAGAGGTATGTGAATTAAGGTTACTCACTTATTTTAATGAAGTTTATTGATGCTTATAATAAAAGTAAGAGCAAAAAAATAAAAATTATATATATAATATATAAAATATAATTAAAGACTAAGAGCTTTTGGTGATTGGGAAAGAGTCAGGGAGAGATATAAGACAGGACTAAACTACCTGAATTAAAAGAAAGAAGAAGGAGAAAATGATGTGTTTAATAAGGTAGTGGTAGCAAAAAAACATGAAAAGGGAACTTCAATCAATAGCTATCACTTAAGAAATAAAAGCAAAATCGCTAATCCTTACATACAACAGAGAAAATGAAATCCATCAAAGAGAAAGGAAAGGGGACATAGGTGAACAAACAGATTTCAAATAAAATATTTAAATAAGATGACAAATAGATAACTATCTTATAGTAGAAAGTGTTAAATCACTCATTAAGACAAATATATTGGGATATATATTTTAAAAGTAAAAATATAGTTCAAAGAATGAATCAAGCTTTAAATAAAGACAATAACAGGATGATTAAACACAAAAAGACAGACAAAAAGTCACAGTCCAGGAAGTCACAAAGAATTGGACATGACTGGTGTTGGAGAAAACTCTTTAGAGTCCCTTGGACTGCAAGGAGATCCAACCAGTTCATCCTAAAGGAGATCAGTCCTGGGTGTTCATTGGAAGGACTAATGCTGAAGCTGGAACTCCAATACTTTGGCCACATCATGTGAAGAATTGACTCATTGGAAAAGACCCTGATCTGGGAGGGATTAGGGGCAGGAGGAGAAGGGGACGACAGAGGATGAGATGGCTGGATGGCATCATTGACTGGATGGACATGAGTTTGGGTAAATTCTGGGAGTTGGTGATGGACAGGGAGGCCTGGCGTGCTGCGATTCATGGAGTTGCAAAGAGTCGGACATGACTGAGCGACTGAACTGAACTGAACTGAGCGACTAAACACACACACATTACACTGACCATATTTCAATCCTGGCTCTCTTCTGCCATGCCAGTCTCACTAGAAAAATATAAAGGCATCCAATACGCACATATGTTTCCAGTCCATGTGGGGAAGAATTCAGTTATTCTCAAGGAGAAAGAGTCTCATAGACTTGACACAGTAGACAGTTCAGTTCAGTTCAGTCGCTTAGTTGTGTCCGACTCTTTGTGATCCAATGAATCGCATCACGCCAGGCCTCCCTGTCCATCACCAACTCCAGGAGTTCACTCAAACTCACATCCATCAAGTCGGTGCTGCCATCCAGCCGTCTCATCCTCTGTCGTCCCCTTCTCCTCCTGCCCTCAATCCCTCCCAGCAGCAAAGTCTTTTCCAATGAGTCAACTCTTCACATGAGGTGGCCAAAGCACTGGAGTTTCAGCTTTAGCACCATTCCTTCCGAAGATCACCCAGGGCTGATCTCCTTTAGCATGGACTGGTTGGATCAAGCCAGGGCTAAAAAATTGGGTTACAGTTTCCTTATACTGAGGCTTTAAAGCCTTACTTTGTAAGCTTTGTAACTTTAGGTGAATTATTTACCCCCTAAGCCTAAGTTCCTTCAGTTACAGGGCAAATTTAATTTTTTTAGAAATAAACTCCCAGAGTATTGTTTTGAAGGTTGAATGGAATAATACATATTAAGTCCAGTGCCCAATTCAAATAGTTACCAAATAAATAAAAGCAAAAAGAAAATGTATATAATTATTACTTTGCAAGAACTATTGCTAGAATTGACAAAGCCTTAAGCAGAAGACATCAGATAGTTGGTCTCTATTCTAACAAAATCATTCCTGGAAAAGCCTGGACATGTTCAGTTTCTTTCAAGTTGGCTTAGCAGTTAATGAGGAAATATTCTGAATCTTTTCAGAAATGAGATTGCAAGTCTGAGTTATACTATTCGAGATCTTTGTGGAGAAATGGTAAGGCTGATTGTAGTGATCCAATGATCTTATTCCATCCACACAAGGGAATACTGTTGGTGTGAAAATCCACTGAACATGCAACTTGATATTGCAAGAAATTTCTTGTGGTCATTGTCTCATAGTGCATGCACCCAGTAAAAAGAACAATTAATGCATCTCTTGAGAATCTGAAAGTTTACATATCCCAGTAGTCGGCTGCTGAGTTCCAGTAGTGCTGAGAGAAGCTAGGAGTTTTCAAGCAATATCTGCAATGTTGAAGAGATTACCCTTGCTTCTCAGTGTGTGATCTGTGCATCAGTAGCATCAGCATTATATGGAGCTATTAGAAATGCAGAACATTAGACCAGACCAGACGTACAGTTTTAGAATCTGTGTTTAACAAGATTAACAGATGATCCATATACACTTTAAAGTTTGAAAATTAACTGGAATATACTGAGTGCTGATAAATGATCATAGGAAGCAGATAATCAAGGCTGTGGGAGTAATCCAAGTGAGGAATTATTGTGGTCTGAAATAGAGAGAGAGGTGATGGGAAGAGAGGATGGATTTGAAAGTATCTTGGACTTATACTTGATGGGCCCTGCTGCTGCTACGAAGTCATTTCAGTCCTCTCTGATACTGTGCGACCCCACTGATGGCAGCCCACCAGGCTCCACCNATCTTTTCAGAAATGAGATTGCAAGTCTGAGTTATACTATTCGAGATCTTTGTGGAGAAATGGTAAGGCTGATTGTAGTGATCCAATGATCTTATTCCATCCACACAAGGGAATACTGTTGGTGTGAAAATCCACTGAACATGCAACTTGATATTGCAAGAAATTTCTTGTGGTCATTGTCTCATAGTGCATGCACCCAGTAAAAAGAACAATTAATGCATCTCTTGAGAATCTGAAAGTTTACATATCCCAGTAGTCGGCTGCTGAGTTCCAGTAGTGCTGAGAGAAGCTAGGAGTTTTCAAGCAATATCTGCAATGTTGAAGAGATTACCCTTGCTTCTCAGTGTGTGATCTGTGCATCAGTAGCATCAGCATTATATGGAGCTATTAGAAATGCAGAACATTAGACCAGACCAGACATACAGTTTTAGAATCTGTGTTTAACAAGATTAACAGATGATCCATATACACTTTAAAGTTTGAAAATTAACTGGAATATACTGAGTGCTGATAAATGATCATAGGAAGCAGATAATCAAGGCTGTGGGAGTAATCCAAGTGAGGAATTATTGTGGTCTGAAATAGAGAGAGAGGTGATGGGAAGAGAGGATGGATTTGAAAGTATCTTGGACTTATACTTGATGGGCCCTGCTGCTGCTACGAAGTCATTTCAGTCCTCTCTGACTCTGTGCGACCCCACTGATGGCAGCCCACCAGGCTCCACTGTCCCTGGGATTCTCCAGGCAAGAACACTGGAGTGGACTGCCATTTCCTTCTCCAATGCATGAGCATGAAAAGTGAAAGTGAACTCGCTCAGTCGTGTCTGACTCTTAGCAACGCCATGGACTGCAGCCTACCAGGCTCTGGTTAGAAGAAATATGAAATTTAAAAGCATAATAATAAAAATATAATTAAATGCAGTTTGTCTTATAATATTGCATGGTTTTCTTCTCCCTTTCCTCCAAAAGGACAACTATAAAGTTCAGAGTAGAGTGAATTTTAAGGCCATATTCCAGAAAATAAAACTTTCACTGTGATAAGCAAGCAGGTGACAAGTTTAGCTTCTATGAAACATCATCATTTTCTTGTCTTTACTCTGTTTACTCTTTTTGAAACCATTTACTTTTATGTGCTTGGGAAAATAAAATGTGCCTGAGGTTTCCTATCCCTTAGAAGCTAGCTCTCTTCCATATTCATTGAAAAGACAGATTGATGCTAAAGCTCCAATATATTATCCAACTGATGCAAACAGCAGACTAATTGGAAAAATCCCCAATGCTGGGAAAGATTGAAGGCAAAAAGAGATGGGGCGGCAGAGAATGAGATGGTTAGATAGCATCACCAAATTCAATGGACAAGAACTTGAGCAAATTCTGAGAGAAAATGAAAGAGGAGCCTGGTATGATGCAGTCCATGGGGTCTTAGAAGAGACCCAACTGAGCAACTGAACAACACCTCTACAACTTTGCCCCGTCCCATTATATTTATCCTCACTTGCCTCCTTTTATGACAGAGATGGCAAAATATCAAAGACTGAGATGATAATGTAGGACTAGGTGAAAAAAAGTCATCACTTAATACTGTGCATGCCTCCAGACAGCAAAATATGAAGATTTATAGACAAAATGACTTTTCAGGTGCCAAAAAATTCACAAAAGAATTTGTTTCAGGATTAATAATACCTGATTTTTTCACTCAGATCATCTCCTCTATGCATTTCCTTCTATAATCTGTGTAGAGGGGCTTCCACTTCTGGCCTTGACTGAATACTGGGACTAGACCAGCTCTCCCACAATAAACAAAAAAGAATACTGACATGACATAGGGAACAAGAGCTTTCAGACACTGGACAATAGGAAGGGCTCACAGTAAGCTCTGAGTGGAAAAAAAAAAAAAAAACAAGACAAGCACTATGACCATGAAGTAGGTATTATGCGTGGAAGCATTTCCCATTCTAGGATCCAAGAAGAACACAGTAGTTTCATAACAGATATCATACTTTATCATGTTTGTTAGAAAAAAATGACTGAATGCTTTTCCCCTAAGATTTGGATTTAGGTTAGAATGTTCACGTTTTTGACTTCAGTTCAGTATTACCTGGGGATCCCAGGCCCCTGGGATCATACATACAGATTGGAAAGGAGAAAGTAAAGCCATTTTTATTTGCCAATAATAATAATAAATGATAACAATAATAATTTATGTAAAAATGCTAAAGAGACTACAAAAATTTTGCTGAAATTATAAATAAAGTTAGCATGATCACAGGATATGAGGTTAATATAAACCATCAATTATGTTTCAATATGCCATCTACAAACTATTGGAGTTTCACATCAAATATGCAATTAAAACAGTATTAAAAGTCATGATTACCTAGGTATATATTTCACAAATTGTCACACATCAAATATGCAATTAAAACTATTAAAAGTCATGATAACCTAGGTATATATTTCACAAATTGTCACACTAAAAGCTATGAAACACTGTTGAGGAAAGTTAAAGAAAATAAATGAAGAAAAGTGTCATACATGAAAAAACGAGCTCTCATGCACTGCTTTTAACATGCAAGATAGTGCAACCACTTTGGGAAATAGTTTAATAAATTCTAAAAGAAATTGCTATATACTTTTCATATGTAGCAAACATATATCTTTCACTCAGATTTCCCTCCAAGAAAGGACACATTAGTGGGTTGTAAGGACCATGTTTAGCTATTTTTAGTACTTAACCTCTGTAATAGCCTGCCTTAGCATTTAGTCTGAGATCATGCTATTTTCAATGTGACCTACAAGTGATGACTAAGCAGGGAGGTAACAAAAGGGCCTAGCCATTTCTGTACACCGTGAGATTTCCTTCATTGGTGATCTTTAATCTTGAACTCCCTGTTGGGCTTTCAGAGACATTTTCTGGTGTGTATTGTTGTCTGAAATATTTCACTACCAAATCCTGCTCATACTCCCCCCTCCCCATCACAGGTATGGACAGGTGAATAAGACATATGGCTCTCCTGGCACAGTGCTCTTGCCAAGCACCTGGTCTCGTGAGCTGCTTGGCCCTGGGAAGGGCATGAAACACACAGCCCATCCAGGTCTGTCCCCTTACAGAGCACCCAAGAACCTGAGTGGCTTAGACCTGGGAAGTACACAAAACGCAGGTTCCACTTGGGACAGTGCCCTTGCAGAGCGCCCTGGAGCCTGAGCAGTGTGGACCTGGGAAGCACACACCGCCTTAGTCTGTGGCAAACCCAGTGCGGTCCATCCACTGCGAGCGCTCCCCACACGTGCCGGTAGTATTTATTTGCAGTGTCCCTCCCCACCAACAAGAAAACTGAACAAGTAAGCCTAAATAAGTGGCCACCTGCGCCCTTCTTGTGTCAAGGTAGAAATTAGACACTGAAGAGACTTGCAAACAGAGGAAGCCAGAATAAACAAAGAAGGGGTAACTGCTCTGGAAGTAACAGGTATAACAGATTAAAATCCTGCATTTAATACTGGAGACATTTGAGGGGCATTTATAGACTTTGAGAACAAGTACAGTCAGAACAAGGGATTTTCTGACATTGAAATGATCCCTCACTGTCCACAACAGCTGCAGAGAAATTCCTAAATAAATTTTTACTATTATTACTTTTTAATTAAAAAATGGCTCTTTATTACTTCTTTAACTTTCATTTTTATATTCTATTATTACCATTCAAAAAAACACCCTATTTAAAAACAAAAACAAATTCCATTTTTAATTATTATGATTGATTATGCTTTGTATTCTTTATATTGTGTTTGTGAAAGTCTAACTTCTATTCAAATGCAAATAAATCCTCTATTCTGGTGTGAAGAATTGACTCTTTGGAAAAGACCCTGATGCTGGGAAAGATTGAAGGCAGGAGGAGACGGGGATGACTGAGGATGAGGTGGTTGGGTAGCATCACCGACTCGATGGACATGAGTTTGAGCAAGATCCTGGAGGTGGTGATGGACAGGGAAGCATGGCATACTCTAGTCCATGGGGTCATAACGAGTCAGGTATGACTGAGCAACTGAACTGAATTGAACCTTTATTCCAAGTTTATAACCTTTGCTTTTTTATATTTGCTATCAATTTTCTACTTCTAAGAATCTAATCCCCAGATTTCATTTTCACTTAAGGATTTCATTACTGGCTTGATTGCTCTCTCCCCTTCTGACTTTCCCTTTTCTCCTCCCATTGTGGCTCAGCTGATAAAGAGTTTGCCTGCAATGTGGGTGACCTGGGATTGATCCTTGGGTTGGGAAGATCTCCTGGAGAAGGGAAAAGCTACCCACTCCAGTATTATGGCCTGGAGAATTCCACGGACTACATAGTCCATGGAGTCACAAAGAACTGGACATACTGAGAAATCTGTATGCAGGTCAGGAAGCAACAGTTAGAACTGGACAAGGAACAACAGACTGGTTCCAANAGGATGAAGGAAGGATTAAATAGGAATCATCTCACACTGCAGTTTTGAGACTCTCTACCTGACTGATGGGACACAACAAGGAAATATGGCCTGTTAGAGTGGTCCTGCACTGGGTAAAAATAGCTCAGATCAGGGTTTAGTCATTGGCTAGGAACAGCCTGGGGCAAGCATGATACTGAGGGCACTGCCATCTCAGCAGATCCAAAGATGTGACAGCTGGAGACTGTTAGTCACCTGTGCTCCCTGAAGCAAGCTACTTTGAAAGGATATCTGAGCAGTTCAACTGCATGGACATAAAAATCACATATGACTACACAAAGAAATGTACACGAAAGTTCATAGAATCTTTATTCATAATAGTCCAGGTCAGAAAACAACCCAAATGTTCATCAATAGCTAAGCATATGGTATATCCTTACAATGAAACGTTACTCAGAAACAATGTGACAAGCTACTTATGTGCAACAACATGGAAGAATCTCAAAACTTGTGTGCTGAGTACATGAAGCCAGAGAGCAGAAGATATTGAGTCAAACAGGTCTATTTACATGAAGTTCTAGAGCAAACAAAACCCATGTATGTCAATAGAAATTTGATCAGTGGTTACCTGGAGCAGGGATTGCAAGGTACTTGATTATGAAAGGTCAGGAGAGAACTTTAGGTGGTGATGAGTATCACAACTGAAACCACAAATTCATATTTGGTACATTTATCAAATTATACTCTAAAAATGGTGATATATTATTTTTTGTAAATTATATATCTATAAAGTTGCTTTTTTAAAAAAATAAATGACCACTCAAATAATCCTATTTTAGGAATATTTCTTATTTTTCTATATCAATTAACTAATAATTAAATTCAATTTAATAAATAAACAGGAGGGACTGTGAGGTCATATTGCCTATATGCAACACCTAAAAAAAAAGGTTTTAATGTATATATCATTATTCTTATCTTGCAAAGAAGCAGCAGAAGCTCAAGAATATTAGTTAACTCATTTGAAACCATACAACTCCTGCAGGAAGAGGCAAATCCATGTGATGCCAAATTCTATACTTTTATACTCTGCTTTGTTGCTTCATATTTTGATAACATAATAAAAAACTAAGAAACCCTACCCATCATCAATTTACATACTGAAATTCAGTATGATTCAAAAAGGAAATTAAATCTGATAATATCCTAAATACTTACAATTATTTTGTTTTTAATCTTAAAATTTAAGTGATCCACTATAAGTGATATTATTAATAATCTCTACCATACATTGATAGAACTCTATAATCTTCTGAGTTGTTCATTAATAAATGCATAACATAGCTTTTCTGAAATTATGTTTATTCAGCTATTTCCAAGATTATTTAATACACTAAACTGAGTACAAAGTTAATAAAATAAAATGGAGTTTCAAGGGAGATATGGAAATAGTTAAAGTCACTGATTTAGAAGGACAATTGTGTGTTAAAATGCTCCAAAGAAGGTTAGGAATAACTGCATTTGTATATATATATCAAGAAGGCAAGGAACCAGAAGATAAATGATACTAAGAGGAAAATTCAGATCAATAAACCTGGAATTAAAAAAAAATTAAGACGCCAATTTAAGAATGGATTTCAGAGTAAATTGGAATCAAATGATTTATACAAACTAGTTTAATGTCTATGTATTTGTTCTTAATTCCAGTGAAGAAGAANTATATCAAGAAGGCAAGGAACCAGAAGATAAATGATACTAAGAGGAAAATTCAGATCAATAAACCTGGAATTAAAAAAAAATTAAGACGCCAATTTAAGAATGGATTTCAGAGTAAATTGGAATCAAATGATTTATACAAACTAGTTTAATGTCTATGTATTTGTTCTTAATTCCAGTGAAGAAGAAAGCGAGGAACAGCACAAATAGAGCTCACATATAAAATAAAATAAACAAACAAAAGGACAGAAAGAGAATTCTGTTTAAGTACAAACATCTTTAGTAAGTAAAAGTGTCAAAATGTTAATTTTCACTTGTTCTTTGAGCACAGGTGTTCCAAGTCAAAGCTCATACTGCCACATGACAGGTCAGTAGCTGAAGAGACAAGGTGTTCGGGCAAAGAATAGTGACTTTATTCAGAAAGCCAGGAGATCAAGTGCTCGTGTCCCGAAGAACCATTTTANATTTTCACTTGTTCTTTGAGCACAGGTGTTCCAAGTCAAAGCTCATACTGCCACATGACAGGTCAGTAGCTGAAGAGACAAGGTGTTCGGGCAAAGAATAGTGACTTTATTCAGAAAGCCAGGAGATCAAGTGCTCGTGTCCCGAAGAACCATTTTACCCAATTAGAATTCAGGTTTATTTTATACTAAAAGGGAAGAGAGATGTGTCTGATTGTTGCAGACTTTTTGATGCAGGAATCCTTTTTCAGCTGTCCATGTAAGTCTTTATTCAGTTGTTCATGGAGAAGGAAATGGCAACTCACTCAGGTAATCTTGCCTGGAGAATCCCATGGACAGAGGAGCCTGGCAGGCTACAGTCCACAGAGTCGCAAAAAATCAGACATGACTGAGTGACTTCACTTTCACTTTCATGTAAGTCTAGTACCAATGTTCCTATAACCCTCCAACAAGTCCATGGTTATTTTCTTTTCTGAAACTTTTTATTGCTGTATGAATGGAAAAGTACTATACTTTTAAAAGTCAGAGCTTTGAGAATGGACTATCATATATATTTCAGGCTACAGGCAACATTCTTTTACAAAAGTGCAAAGCTAATATGACTAAACACAGGCAACAGAGCTTAAAGCCTACAGTAAAGGAAGATATCCAATATGGAGTCAAGTTTGCTCTTCTCTGTTACACAAGTACTTCTTTATTTCAGTTACAACACTTTTAAATGGCCAAGCCTCTATTGTTCATTAGAAATTGTGGGTTCCTTGTTTTGTGTGGAATTTTAAGCTAATCTAAGACTTTCCATTATAGTGAGGCTGATAATGAATTTGCACTTAATTACTTCTGTATTTGAGTTTCCCAGGTGGCTCAGTGGTAAAGAACCTGCCTTCCAATGCAAGAGATGTGAGTTTGATTCCTAGGTTGGGAAGGTCCTCTGGAGAAGGAAATGGAAACCCACTCCTATACTCTTGCCTGGAAAATCCCATGGACAGAGGAGCATGATGGGTTAAAGTCCATGGGGTCTCAAAGAGACAAAACTAAGCAACTGGCACGGGCACAAGCTTCTGTATATATGCTACGGTCTGAATGTGCATGCCCCAATTCACATGTTGCAACCTGATCTCCAGTATGATGGCATTTGAAGGAGAGGCCCTTGGGGGTGATTAAGTAACGAGGATGGGGCCTTTATAAAAGAGACCCTAGAGAGATCTCTCACCTGCTGCTATGTGAAGTTATAGCAAAAGATTGGTGGCTATGAGCCAGGAGGTGGGTCCTTAGCAGACACTGACCACACCTGCATCTTGACCTTAGATTTCACAGCCTCTGGAATTGTGAGAAATAAATTTCTGTTGCTTATAAATAATGCAGCCTATAGTATTTTGTTATAACAGCTTGAAGAGACTAAAACAAAGTATCTCTTGACATGGGACATTCCATAATTTTAAAAAAAGTAGCAATTTATTATATTTTCTTAGATTACTCCTATTTAATTGATCTCTTTTCTTGTCCTCAAAAATGATTTATTTAGTGTATGTTGAAGTGATATTTACTTTGGTTGTCTTCTAATGACATATATTTGATAAATATACTCTTACTAATACGGAAAAATCTCAAATGACATGATCGCTTCACTGTTAAAGAAAATACTATACCAATTATAACAGATGTTCTTTGACAATTGAAGAAAAGAAAGTCCTTTTGCTTTCCCCCATGCCTTGCTAATATTATTGTTCAGTTTCTAAAATATGCTTCAGACAATTTTATTTTTTCAGTTATGAAACCTCATGGAAATGATTTGGTCTCATTGCTTGTTTCCATCCTCCAGCACCATTTCAATTCATCCTGGGAAGTTTGACCTCCCCTTTAACAAGTACAGTAAAGTCAGAGACTCATGTTTGGATATTGGGTTAATTTTTTCTTATTTCCCTAGTACGAGAGTTCTGTACTTTGATTTGTGACTACAAACTTCAAAATCTTAATGCCATCTGATTATATATATATATATATATATATATATAATTTAACTTTCTTATCAGTGACTTTGCTGGGAGAGAATTGTCAGGTATTTCTGAATTTCATGGCCCAGTGCTATGAAAAAAAAAATGACATTTTAATTCAGCATCATTGTCATTCTCAACTTTTAACATCCTCAAAGAAGTACTAAATGATAGAACTAAAGTCAAAGGAGGATTTCCCTAGTGGCCTGCAATGCAGGGGACCTGGGTTCCATCCCTGAGTCAGGATGAACCCCTGGAGAAGGGCATGGCAATCTACTCCACTACTCTTGCCTAAAGAATCCCATGGACAGAGGAGCCTAAAACGTTGCAGTCCCTGGAGTCGCACACAGCTGGACATGACTGAAGCAGCTAAGCAGCAGCAGCAGCAATGCCAAAAGAAGACATGACAGAATCAGGATTTTAATATAGAGAAGAAGTAACATCCTCAGCTGCTTATAAGAAAGATCTTAGAAGTGTTCTTTCAGCCTAAATTTCTACACAGAGCCAAAGCAAAATAGATATCAGAATACCTAAGTGAATATAAATCAGAAATGCCAACATAAGCAAAATTTCCATAAGTTGGAAGAGAATAGAACTTTTTCTGTAATTCTTAAATTTCTTTTTAATCCTAAGAATGTAAAAGATTTGAAAGATCAGAGCAAGGGATGATTTATAAAGAGATTTTTTGGANAGAGCCAAAGCAAAATAGATATCAGAATACCTAAGTGAATATAAATCAGAAATGCCAACATAAGCAAAATTTCCATAAGTTGGAAGAGAATAGAACTTTTTCTGTAATTCTTAAATTTCTTTTTAATCCTAAGAATGTAAAAGATTTGAAAGATCAGAGCAAGGGATGATTTATAAAGAGATTTTTTGGACAAAGAAGTTGTATAGTTAGAGACCCACACTATATTCCAGTCAACCTCACTGCAACTTTGGAGAAAAACTTATATTCTAACTTTAGTCATTATTATTTAATCAGTAGTTGGGATACACAGAGGACTGCTGTCTGCCTCACAGAAGCTGTGGAGCTAACGCTTGAACAGATTATGATTCTCAGAAAGTGCAACAGAGAAAGGTAGACAGGAGATTTCAGCAATGTGATAGGCTTACTCTTCCTGGGTTCATTGGGGTAAAGGATGCCTCAGTGTTCCATGGCAACATGAGAGTCAAAGTTAATGTGAGATCATCAAGAAGGTTGTCTGAAGGGTCTGTCAGTTTCATCCCAAGGACNGTTATATTCTAACTTTAGTCATTATTATTTAATCAGTAGTTGGGATACACAGAGGACTGCTGTCTGCCTCACAGAAGCTGTGGAGCTAACGCTTGAACAGATTATGATTCTCAGAAAGTGCAACAGAGAAAGGTAGACAGGAGATTTCAGCAATGTGATAGGCTTACTCTTCCTGGGTTCATTGGGGTAAAGGATGCCTCAGTGTTCCATGGCAACATGAGAGTCAAAGTTAATGTGAGATCATCAAGAAGGTTGTCTGAAGGGTCTGTCAGTTTCATCCCAAGGACTCTGGGATTTTATCATTGGTTGCCTATATGTGGAGGTAAGCATCAGGCAACCACCCGGGATAGAGATGTATCGATTCGATTCGTTCAGTCACTCAGTTGTGTCTGACTCTTTGCGACCCCATGAATCGCAGAATGTCAGGCCTCCCTGCCCATCACCATCTCCCGGAGTTCACACAGACTCACGTTCATTGAGTCCGTGATGCCATCCAGCCATCTCATCCTCTGTCGTGCCTGTCTCCTCCTGCCCCCAATCCTTTCCAGCATCAGAGTCTTTTCCAATGAGTCAACTCTTCGCATGAGGTGGCCAAAGTACTTGAGTTTCAGCTTTAGCATCATTTTTCCAAAGAAATCCCAGGGCTGATCTCCTTCAGAATGGACTGGTTGGATCTCCTTGAAGTCCAAGGGACTCTCAAGAGTCTTCTCCAACACCACAGTTCAAAAGCATCAATTCTTTGGCGCTCAGCCTTCTTCACAGTCCAACTCTCACATCCATACATGACTACTAGAAAAACCATAGCCTCTGGCCTAATTAACTTCTTCTGGAGGTGAGGTTTCAACAGGAAATTTCCTTAGAGTCCAAATAACATCAAATTAGGTTACAGAGTTACCAGTTCAAATAAAAATGCTGCAATGCCTTAGCTCTCCTCTCTCTCCTCTGTTTTAACATGGACCAGGTTTAAAATAAGATTTATAAATAATAGAGGTAAGAGTTTGGGAATCAATCCCTATCCTCAGTTTAGGCTTATAGGCTGGGAAAGATTCAATGATAAATCAAGTGGAGATTTAGACTCTATACTATAATTTTATAATATACGGATTCTTATTGATGTATGGCAAAACCAATACAAGATTGTAAAGTAATTAGCCTCCAATTAAAATAAATAAGTTTATATTAAAATATAACCCCCCAAATAAATACATATATATAAGATACATAATTTTTCTTGTAAATCTATTAAAGATATATTAGTGACTGAAAGTATATCAAGGCCTTTCTGGTTCCTAATGATAAACATCAAAGAGTCTGGCAAAGGACACTGAATACACCACTGAATTAAATTTAAAGCAATAGTAGAATAAACAGACACAACTGCATTTTTGTTACAAGATATACAGCCTGGTTATTTAAAAAACCTGTTATGTTTATGTACTAGCAAACATAGACAGCATTATTTCATTTTTGTTTCATGCTAGTCCTATGTGGCAAATATTATAATATACATTTTACAAAGGAGAAACTAAAATCAAACGTGATAATCTGGTTGTCCTAGGACACTAAATAGTTGAACCAGAATCAGAGGTCAGGTAAATTTTAACATAAACTCTGTACTTTGTCCTACAGAGAATAGCAACTTTCTAACAACTCCAACCTGCCTCTCAAGATATCTGTATGCAAGTCAGGAAGCAACAGTTAGAACTGTACATGAAACAACAGACTGGTTCCAAATAGGAAAAGGAGTACGTCAAGGCTGTATATTGTTATCCGGCTTATTTAACTCATATGCAGGGTACATCATGAGAAATGCTTGGCTGACTGAAGCACAAGCTGGAATCAAGATTGTTGTGAGAAATATCAATAACATCAGATATGCAGATGACACCACCCTTATGGCAGAAAGTGAAGAACTAGAGCCTCTTGATGAAAGTGAAAGAGGAGAGTGAAAAGGTTAGCTTAAAGCTCAACATTCAGAAAACAAAGATCACGGCATCCAGTCCCATCACTCCATGGCAAATAGATGGAGAAACAGTGGAAACAGTGGCAGACTTTATTTTATTTATTTATTTATTTTTGGCTCCAAAATTACTGCAGATGGTGACTGCAGCCATGAAATTAAAAGACACTTACTCCTTGGAAGAAAAGTTATGACCAACCTAGATGGCATATTAAAAAGCAGAGACATTACTTTGCTAACAAAGATCTGTCTAATCAAGGCTATCATTTTTCTAGTGGTCATGTAAGGATGTTTCAGTTGGACTATAAAGAAAGCTGACAGCTGAAGAATTGACGCTTTTGAACTGTGGTGTTGGAGAAGACAAGAACCCGTTGGATCGCAAGGAGATCCAACCAGTCCATCCTAAAGGAAATCGGTCCTGAATATCACTGGAAGGACTAATGTTGAAGCTGAAATTCCAACACTTTGCCCACCTATGTGAAAAGCTGACTCATTTGAAATGACCCTGATGCTGGGAAAGATTAAAGGCAAAAGGAGAAGGGGATGACAGGATGAGATGGTTGGATGGCATCACCAACTCAATGGACATGAGTTTGAGTAAAGTCCAGGAGTTGCTGATGGACAGGGAGGGCTGGCATGGTGCAGTCCATGAAGTCACAAAGAGTCGGACAAGACAGAGTGACTGAACTGAACTGAACTTAATGACTCCAAAGCTGGAATGTTTATCCAATGAAGCAGAGTTTGCTATAACTAGAGAAAATTCAATGAAATATCAGTGATAATGCAGATAGTTTCTTATATGTTAAGCTATAACAGAAATTTTCTTCATTTTCACAATTCAGTCAAATTTAAAGGAAATACTTTGTAAGTAAGACAGTATTTTATAGCTCAACCTGTCTTTGACTATGTATATAATTATCACACAATAAAATACTAAGGGGAAACTGTATAACATAAATATATTTCACAAATTTTATAGGCTCAACTTATTATCGTTTTCAAGTAGTAACTAATAAAACTTTTAGAAATGAATAATTAGCCCCAGTTCCCCCTGGCACTGCCCACCAGTGGGCCATCACCTAGGGGTTATGGGACACCCTAGGGCCCGCAGCTCACCATACCAGAATTCAGCACTGTCTACTTGCAGCTGGTTGCTTAACCACAAGGCAAAGCTTGGCAGCCAACCAGTGTGCCCTTAGTAGTTTGGCCCACCACAATAGAGAAGCCTATGAAGATCAAGTAGGGGGCAACCTTAAATTATATAGCTCTGGAGACCAGAAAAGAGTGTACTGCTGGACATTATTGGAGCAAGATAAAACCCCAGAAGCACTAAGAAAAGCAGAGAAAAGCAATCTACTTAATAAAGAGTTCAAGGTAATGATCATAAAGATGCTCAACAAACTCAGAATAAAAATGTTAGATAATATAAAGAAGAACCAAAGAAAACTGAAGAATACAACTGAAACAAACAAACAAAAATTACACAAGAGTAAACATGAGTAGATTAAATGATACAGGAGAATGAATCATTGAACCAAAAGACAGAGTAATAGAAATCACCCAAGCTGAAGAGATAAAATAAATTTTCAAAAAATAAGCGTAATTTAAGAAACATCTGCCAAACAAGACATACAGATGGCCAGTTAATACATGAAAAGGTGCTCAACATCACTCATTATCAGAGAAATGCAAACCAAAATTACGAGTTATCACTTCACACCAACCAAAATGGCCATTATCAAAGAAATTACAAACAATAAATTCTGGATAGGATGTGGAAAAAAGGGAACCCTGTTGCACTGTTGATGGGAATGCAAATTGATACAGCCCAATTCAAAAAGACACATGTACCCCAGTGTTCATCTCAGCACTGTTTACAATCACCAGGACATAGAAGCAATGTACATATCCATTAACAGATGAATAGATAAAGAAGATGTAGCAATATATACAATGGAGTATTACTTACTTATGAAAAGGAATGGATTTGGGTCAGTTGTAGTAAAGTGAATGAACCTAAAGCCTATTATACAGAGCAAAGTAATACAATAACGACTATTTGCATTGTTGTGTGGTGGAAACCAAGACAACACTGCAAAACACTTATCCTCTGATTAAAATTAAATTTAAAAAAAAAAGAGACCTCTGGGAAAGCATCAAACACACTGTCAATCACATGATAGAGGTGAAGGAAAGAGAAGATCAATAGAAAGGTTAGAAAACTCATACAAAGCTATAATAGCTGAGCATTTTCCTAATTTGAGGAAGAATAAAGACTTCCAGCTCCAGGAAATACATATTCCCAAATAAGATCAACACTTCAGGGTATACTTTAGTTAAAAATGACAAAAATTAAAAATAAAAGGAGGATACAAAAAGTAGTAAGTAAAAAACAACTAGTTATGTATTAACTGCAAAACATACATAGACATGTGTAAGCTAAAGAATATACTACTAAAAAACTACTGGGTCACTGAAGAATTCAAAGAGAAAATCAAAAGATACTTGAATGTATTTGAAAACAAAACCACAAACATCCAAAATCTATTGTACATAGATCTAAGAGATAAGTTTATAAAATACAAGCCTACCACAGAAAATAACAAAAAAAATCTCAAATGAACATCCAAACCTTACACCTGAAAAAATTAGAATAACAAGCAAACCCAAAGTTAGTAGAGGGAAATGAAAAGATAGGAGTAGAAATTAATGAGAGACTAAAAAATAAATGTAAAAGTCCAATGAAAATAGGATCTGGTTATTGAAAAGGTAAACAAAATTGATAAATTGATAAGTAGACTAATCCAGAAAAAAAAAAGATAGGGATCATTATACTTTATGCCTTTTCAGTCAAGGTGGTTCTCAAAAGGTGGTATAGATGCCATATTAGCAGCCAACATACATATCTGGAGTATACATTTATCAACAGTAAAGAGAACTTGGAGGATCCTAGACAACTTCAATATTTCATTGTTTTTAGTCAGTGCAAACATCTTAACTAAAGTTGTAGAAGGCTCCTACTTTTCTATTTAAATGATAGCATCTCTGCACTGAATTTCTAAGCACTACAGAGCATGACTGTTGCACAATCTCATTGGAGAAAGAAGGATATGTTTCTTTTTTTAATATTTTAAGGACATTTTAAGAATCATCTTCTTAACATGATTTTTCTTGAAACTCAACTTTATTTCCAAATAAAAATATAAAGATAAGATTCAAAGCATAGCAAATTAAAAATGTTTACTGCAATCAAGTAAAATTATCTTTATTATTCAGTTTCTGGGAAATATTTGGAGAGTATTTTCAGAATATGTTCAGAAGACTGCACTTATAATCAACGTTTCAAAATGAAAAAATTTAAAAATGTATGAAGTCAATTATTTAATAAGCATTATTCAGAAAACACAAATACTCATTTTCAGAACAAATCAAGAAGTGATATCAAGACATGTGTTATTGTTCTATTTTACTATGAAACTAAAAATAAAATAAATGGGAAATAAATGTTTTCATGAAATTATTATTAAGTATATCAACAACCTATCAAATTAATATCTTACTTTATATATTCCTTAATTGAATTCAAAGATCATTAAAAAAAGGGCCTCATATACAGATTTTGCTTTTAAAAATCTGGCAATCAAAGGCAGTATGGGCTGGACTTTAAAAATTCCAAAAATAAATTTTGATTTTTTTCTAAAAGCAGGGGAAAATTTTTTCTGTTTAAAGAGATGGAAATAATTTTAGAGATAAATAAAATTGAATATTGCTTAGAATCTTTCATTATTCATGAACTCATTCAACTAATAATCATTGGCAATATGCAGTATGCCAGGCATTTTGCTAAGCTTGCTGCTTCTGCTAAGTCGCTTCAGTCGTGTCCGACTCTGTGTGACTCCATAGATGGCAGCCCACCAGGCTCCCCCATCCCTGGGATTCTCAAGGCAAGAACACTGGAGTGGGTTGCCATTGCCTTCTCCAATGCATGAAAGTGAAAAGTGAAAGTGAAGTCACTCAGTCTAGTCTTTTTAAAAATAATTTATCCATTTATTTATTTTTATTTTTTGGTTGCACTGGGTCTTTGTTGGCATGCAAGAACTTTCTCTAGTTCCAGGGGCTAGTTTTCATTGTGTTGCATGGGCTTCTCATTNAGAACACTGGAGTGGGTTGCCATTGCCTTCTCCAATGCATGAAAGTGAAAAGTGAAAGTGCTAAGCTTAGATATTTGCAAATGATAGCATAAGCAAAAACCTCTGCCCTTGAAGAACTTATATTTTCTGTGTGGAAAAAAAGAAACTATATATTAAGTAAATAAAATATGCTAGATGGTGAGAAAAACTCAAAGAAAAAACAAAAGAGAAGTATGGAGAATGGAGGGAAGAAAGGCACATTTTCATAGTGTGGACAGGGAGGACTTTACTGAAAAGGTGATAGAAATAAATACTTGAAGAAGTTGAGACAAACCATGCATTTCTCTGGAGGGAGAGCTTTCCGAGCACAGGGCTGATTCAAAGGTAGCAATATGCCTACCATGTTCTCAGATGAGAAAGAAGCTAGTGTGTCTGAGCTAAATGGACAGAGGAGGGGTAGGACGCTTGCCTGCAGAGAGTGAAAAGAGTGCACTGAAGGACATTGTAAGGACTATCTTTAATTAGCAACAGGAGCTATTTGATGGTTTTGAACAGGAGATTAATAAGATATGACATATGTTTTTACATGATTACTGTGACCATTAAGTGGAGAACAGGAGAAGGCAATGGTAGCCCACTCCAGTACTCTTGCCTGGAGAATCCCATGGATGGAGGAGCCTGGTGGGCTGCAGTCCATGGGATTGCTAAGAGTCAGACACGACTGAGCGACTTCATTTTGACTTTCTACTTTCATGCATTGGAGAAGGAAATGGCAACCCACTCTAGTATTCATGCCTGGAGAATCCCAGAGACAGGGAGCCTGATGGGCTGCTGTCTATGAGGTTGCACAGAGTCGGACACGACTGAAGCAACTTAGCAGCAGCAGCAGCAAAATTGTAAGATCAACCAGTTAGAAACTTCTAGCAATAATCTAAGAAAGTAGATTTGAGCAGTAGAGATAGTAAACAGCACTTTGATTCTGGATACAGTTTTAAACAAGTGTCAATAGAATTTACCCATTTTAATGGGGTGTGATAAAAAGAGGGGAGTCAAGAAAGACTCCTGGATTTGGACTTGAGTAGCCAGAAGGCTGGAATTGCCTTATACTGACATGGAAACAATAGGATGAGCAGGCTTGGTGATAGGGGAGAATAAAACTTCCATTTTGGACTTAGTAGGTGTGAGATACATATTGGAATTTCAGACAGAGTTGTCAAAAAGTTAGATATTTAAATCTGAAAATAAGAACTCTGGAAATATTCTTTCTTTAAAATTCTATTCAACAATAGTTTTTACTTTTAGATATCTATAAACACCAATATAATATTGAAGTTTAATTCTGTAAAATCATTTCTTCAAGAATCCGTAACATTATGATCTAGGACTATTGCTTTTGGTAATACAACTGGTTGAAAATAAACAAAGGTACAGCTTTGGCAGGATCAATTTGTATCAAAGATCTTACACACTTTCTAACCATTTAATTGTGAGTTAAAACAGAATAGCACCAACAGTAAAATAGCATGAATTCAAAGCACTTCATGCTTTTACAGTATCTTAAACTGAGACTTCTTCTTCTCAAATATGTGAGAATAATGTTTTCTTTATATATGAAGAGATGTGCACAGTATACTGTTGATTAAAACAGGCTATACAATATTGTTTTGAACATGATATATTTTGTTAAAATACATATTATGAACGTGTTTGTGTTTACTAGGAAGATGAATTAATATTTCCCTATTATCTTAGAGCTGCAAAATAAATAAATTTGCATTTAAAATTTTTTTTAATGTGAAAAAAATAAAAAAGAAAGAATAAAAAATAAAAATAAAAGGTACATGCACCCCCAAAAAAGAATTATCCCAAGTCCAGGAGAGTGAAAGTTATTTAAGTGCCTTTTCAAGGAGAACAACACCATCAGATACATTTCTACAGTACTCGCTATAAGGCTGCCATCTGCAATCACCTCACTACCCCAACTTGCTGTAAAAACAAAAAGTTAGAAATCTGAGAGTCATCATGACCTTAAAATGAGCTGTGAGGAGGGCTCCAAGAGATTACTCATGGGTACACAGAATCCTGCCAGGAAAAGTGACTGGTGGGTCATTCAGGGTGAAGCTCTTTTGACTTTGAACTTGCTGCTCTATCCTCTGAAAAAAAGAAAAACAGCAAGCAATCACCAGCCTGGTAGATCAATCTAGCTGTGATGCTGCCAGAGCCAGCCTGACATTCACAGCTGGAAGCTGGTGTTCTCTGCTGAACTTTAATAATATCACAGAACATCAGTATCACACAGAACTACTCTGTAATGGTAATGGAACAAGAGTAAGACAACTGCAGAGTCGTATCTAAATACAGAGAAAACCTCAACATTGTTCAGGCTACAAAAATAACTGAACATCACCCTACCATGGCTAATATGAAAGAGAATTTATTCTTTGCCAATTATAGCATTGGCATCTCGTCTTCCCTACTTCTTGATAAGATTTGTTAAGACATCTAATCTTAGATTTACCTCTTTTTTTCTGACGGCATATAATGCAGAGTAAATCTCAACTTTTAAAATCCTTCACAAAATCACTTGACAGTGGCCCAAATAAAATAGCCCTGTGTAATACATTCTCACCTAGACTGCCACAATTTCCCTTGATGTACATTTTCCCTTGCTATCATGAACAACAACTTGTTCAACTACAGGGGTATCCCTGATGGTCTTTGACGGCAGAGCATGTATAACTCTGAGTATATGTGAATTAACAAAAGAAAACTAGAGACCGATCGTAAAGAAAGGAGAAACTATGGGGCATTCTTCACTGCTCTGCTTTAGCAATGATGCTTTAGTTCCCTACAGCAAATGGAAAGGTATCTTGGCTCTGTCTACACTGAAAATATCTGACACAAGTGAGCTTATTTTGAGAAAAAGAAGCCAAGAAGTTTAGAGAGATTAATCTGTGACAACAAAAGAGGTTTGGGGGAATTCAATACAATGTACCTATCAAGTCAAGGGAATTGGGTAGTGGGAAATACCCTAAAAAATTGACAGAGGAACCCCATGAGAGAGCCAAAAACTGAATGCCTAGATACATAGAGGGAATCTAAAATAAAGGCAGAATGTAATAGAAAGAATTAATAGAATACTTTCCCTATACTCTTCCATGCTTTTTTTCTGCAGTCCATGCCACTCTAGAGGAATAACAGGAGTGAAATAATTTTAAAAAGTAAGTAAAATGAAAAGTTAGACCTACCCTCTGTCCAAATATAAGATTCTTATTTCTTTTGCTGTCTCACATACAAGGTTATCATCACCATCTTTCTAAATTCCATATATATGCGTTAGTATACTGTATTGGTGTTTTTCTCTAGCTTACTTCACTCTGTATAATAAGCTTACAGTACAGTAAAAGAATTCAAATAGTTAAGAGACTGAAACCTTGCCAATTGACTAGACTGCAGTGGAGTTTACTTAGGTAACTAGAAAACATAGGCTTGTCCAAAATGTCATTAATGATTGGAAAGAAATATTCAATAGAAAATAAGTGAAAAATAGAGGCAAGGATAGAAGAAAAACAGCTCATGTTTCTACCTCACTCAGTTGAGACTGTTTGATAAATTAATCCTACAAAACAAAAAATAGATCTAATTTTATGTAACTAAAGGTTCAGTTGAGCACTGAAGAATTGATGCTTTTGAACTGTGGTGTTAGAGAAGACTCTTGAGAGTCCCTTGGACTACAAGGAGATCCAATCAGTCAATCCTAAAGGAGATCAGTCTTGGGTGTTCATTGGAAGGACTGATGGTAAACCTGAAACTCCAATACTTTGAAGTTGACTCACTGGAAAAGACTCTGATGCTAGGAGGGATTGGGGGCTGGAGGAGAAGGGGATGACAGAGGATGAGATGGCTGAATGGCATCACCGACTCAATGGACATGAGTTTGAGTGAACTCTGGGAGTTGGTGATGGACAAGGAGGCCTGGTGTGCTGCGATTCATGAGTTCGCAAAGAATAGGATGGGACAGAGCGACTGAACTGAACTGAACTGAACTGAAGGGTTCAGTTGTTTTACATTCCATTTCCTTTTAGCCTCTCTGTAACTTGCAACATTTTTCTAGAATAAACATGTATTTGTGTTTTAATGCATAATAAAACTAAGTAACATTTTAAAAGCAAAAATTTCTAGCAAAATAATGAATGTATAATATTGCAATAAATAGTTCAGTTCAGTTCAGTCCCTCAGTTGTGTCTGAATGTTTGTGACGCCATGAACCATAGCACGCCAGGCTTCCCTGTCCATCCCCAATTCCCATGTCCACTGAGTTGGTGATACCATCCAACCGTCTCATCCTCTGTCATCCCTTCTCCTCCTGCCTTCAATCTTTCCCAGCTTCAGGGTCTTTTCAAATGAGTCAGCTCTTCACATGGATGGACAAAGTATTGGAGTTCCAGCTTCAACATCAGTCCTACCAATGAACACCCAGGATTGATCTCTTTAGGATGAACTGGTTGGATCTCCTTGCTATCCAAGGGACTCTCGAGAGTCTACTCCAACACCACAGTTCAAAAGCAGTTCTTCGGTGCTCAGCTTTCTTTATACTCCAAATCTCTCATCCATACATGACCACTGGAAAAACCATAGCCNGATCTCTTTAGGATGAACTGGTTGGATCTCCTTGCTATCCAAGGGACTCTCGAGAGTCTACTCCAATACCACAGTTCAAAAGCAGTTCTTCGGTGCTCAGCTTTCTTTATACTCCAAATCTCTCATCCATACATGGCCACTGGAAAAACCATAGCCTTGACTAGACAGATCTCTGTTGACAAAGTAATGTCTCTGCTTTTTAATATCCTGTCTAGTTTTGCCATAGCTTTTCTTCCAAGGAGCAAGTGTCTTTTAATTTCAAGCCTGCAGTTGCTGTTCACAGTCTTTTTTGAGTAAAAGAAAATAAAATTTGTCACTGCTT
>SJYA01002165.1:147919-178082 GCA_006410615.1 Neotragus moschatus | reverse complement strand
TCTAGGCCCTTAAATCTATTTCTCACTTCCACGGTATAATCATAAGGGATTTGATTTAGGTCATACCTGTATGGTCTAGAGCGGTTTTCCCTGCTTTCTTCAATTTCAATCTGAATTTGGTACCTGGTTTAAGAACGTAGTGAAGCTCAAGTTCTTGATGTTTCATCTCAGAAAGAATTCAGTGAGAAACAAAGCAATAGGTGAGAAATGGATTTATTCAGATTCAGAGAGAAGCACACTCCACAGACAGAGTGTGGGCCATCACAGATGTCAGCGTGCCACAAAATGTTGCACAGTTAGCTGTTATAGACTGGGTAACTTCATATGCTAATGAGTGGGGCGATTACTCCAACTATTTTGGGGAATGGGTAGAGATTTTCAGGATTTGGGCCACCACCCACTCCTTAGTCTTTTGACAGTGCCTTGAAACTGTCATGGCACCTCTGGGTGTGTCATTTCACTTGCTGATTGAAGATCAAGGTCTTGTCTTGTCTGCCACCTTGGTCTCATTTGATTCTAATTGGTTTATGTTGTGTCGGAGGGCTATGTCATTCTTTGAAAAGTTGTGCCCTGCCCCTTTCCCTCGTGTTACAAAAGGAGCCACGGTAAAAACAAACTTTGTTGCAATTAGTGAACTTTTCAACAGAAACAATGAAGCCAGAAGACAATGGAATGTGGAAAACAACCACATGTAGCATTTTATAAAGAGCAAAAATAGCCTTGGAGTGACATTAGCAAGATGGTAGAGTAAGAGGTAGGAGCACTTTTCTGCCCACGAACAACAGGTGGCTGTCTACAACAGCTCTGGTATGCCCAAGAGTTAGAACTTCAGCAACATAGTGGAACAGAAAACAAAGAACAACCACAGGAAGATTATTAGGGAGACTGGCTTAGCTGAGATGTCTACAGATGGATAGGGATGAAGAAGGAGGGAAGGAGCCATCAGTATCAATATCATCACAGTTCCTTGTGGCCCTCTCCATGGAGATCTCTGGAAGACTTTGCCACGAAGGACCTCAATAGCTCCCACGACAACTATGGGCTCCCCACAACTTTCACAGCAGAGGACCCTGTAGTGTTCCTTGGGAAAGACATCCACAGGCCTTCTGAGGTCTGTTCCACAGAAGACCTGGACAGCTTTCACCATTGAGGTAATCAACAGCTTCCCATTATATACAAAACTCAGTTCCAGACAAAGAGAACTAATGTAAAGATAAAACAAGAAAATTTCTGGAAGAAAATATAAAAGAGTACCTTAATGACCTTGAAGTAGGCAATATTTCTTTAATAGGAACTGAAAGCATTAGGTCTAAAGCAAAAGAGGTGGAAAGACATCTTAAGAGAGTGAAAAGGCAAACTGGAATGGGAAGAGATTCATAATACTTATATCTGATAAAGCACTCCTATTGATAATATATGAGGAACCTCTACAATCAATAAGAAAATGACAAACAATCCAATAGAAACATGGGTGAAATACTTGAAGAGGAACTTCACAAATAAATCTGAATGGCCAAAAAATATCTTAAAAAATAGCCATCAGGGATATGTAAATTTGAAACACAAAAGATATCAGTTTGTTCCCTCCAGACAAACAAAGAAAAATTAAGTCTGACAAATCATCATTAATGGAAGGATAAATTGGTATAATTACCTTGGAAAACATTTTTATGTTATCTAGCAAGGTTTAAGATGAATATACTCTGTAACTCACCAATTCCATTTCTATATATATAGCCTAGAGCAACTCTTCAGAACATACATCAAGAGACATGAAGAAGAATATTCATTGTAGCATGATATTCAGTACTCTCGAACTCGGAAAGAAATACTTTTCATAAGCAGTAGAATTGAGAAGTAAGTTGTGATATACTCACACAGTGGAATTCTGTACTATAAACAAAATAAAATGATTTGCAATACACATAACACAGATGAAAGAAGTTAGTCACAAAAGAAGATATTTACTTTGACTCCATTGATAAAATATTCAAAAACACATAAAATCAAACATTATACCATTTAGAGGTTTAAAATGTGATAAAGCTGTAAAGCAAAGCAAAGGAATTGTAAGCACAAAATTAATGATGAGGATTTCCTTAGGTTGAGGAGGGAATGGATGAAATCAAGAAGGCATACAAAGGTAATGCTACCATATTCTCTTTGTTAAATTGGATGGTGGGGAATACAAGTGTTTGTTACATTGTTATTGTTATGCTGCATGACTTATAAATAAATATTACTTTATAATCAATAAAACTTGGTACAATTAAGATTTTGTATCTTTTACATAAATATATGTAAAATATATTTACATGTAAATATATGTAAAATATAAATCTTAAGTAAAGATTTCTGGTCATGTCGCTTATGATGGAAAAAACATGGCTGCCTCTGTACTAGGTTTCACTAAAGAGTAGACCACAGTCATTGACATTGTCTCCAGGAATTACCCTGTTGAAATGCTCTTCCTGCGTAGAGGGAACGTCCTAATCATTCTATTTATATAGAGTATAACAAGGACTTAGGCTGCCATAAGAAAATACATTGGACTGGTGGCTCAAATAGCAGAAATTTACTTTCTTGCAGTCGTGGAAGCTGGAAGTCCAAGATTAGGTGCCAGCATGGTCAGATTCTGGTGAAGACTCTTCCTGGCTTGCAGACAGCTGCCTTCTTGCTCTGTTTATATGGCCTTTCTTTGATGCGTGTAGATAAAGCATAAGCCCTCTGATGCCTCTTCCTCAGTTCAGTTCAGTTCAGTCACTCAGTTGTGTCCAACTCTTTGAGAACCCCATGGATTGCAGCANGTAGATAAAGCATAAGCCCTCTGATGCCTCTTCCTCAGTTCAGTTCAGTTCAGTCACTCAGTTGTGTCCAACTCTTTGAGAACCCCATGGATTGCAGCATACCAGGCCTCCCTGTCCATCACCAACTCCCAGAGTTCACTCAGACCCACGTCCATCGAGTCAGTGATGCCATCCAGCCGTCTCATCCTCGATCATCCCCTTTTTCTCCTGCCCCCAATCCCTCCCAGCATCAAGGTCTTTTCCAATGAGTCAACTCTTCGCATGAGGTGGCCAAAGTACTGGAGTTTCAGCTTTAGCATCATTCCTTCCAAAGAAATTCCAGGGTTGATGTCCATTAGAGGGGCACTAATCCAGTTATGAGGGCCCCACCCTCATGACTTCCATCTAATGCTTATTTCCTCTCCAAATATCATCACATTATCATATTCACATATGAACTTGGGGGGTACAAGACAAACATTCAGTCTATAACATATAGTCACCCAGATTAGCTAATTATCACTTTGGCAGGTTGAGAGGGACTGAGGCACAGAAGTCTTATACAGAATATATGTTTTTAGGGGCTGAGAATGAGTATGAAAGAAGAATGCAAGGACTTTCACTTTATTCCCTCCATCAAGGTGAGGGCTTGCTTAGCTCTGGGGACTTAGCCACTGCTTCAGAACCCTTTTGCCATGGATGGTACCTATTGCACAGTCCCCTCACGTTTTCTGTGCACATTCCATCTGCCTTGTATCTGCTTGCCTAAGGGTTGAGGAGGGACCACACTATTTCTATACAACGTCCTTAAATGAGCACTTCCTTCTTAAGAGAACTTTTCCCCAGTGATTTCCTCAACATGTGCAATGACAGAGATTATACACAAGGCTTGGGGTTGGGGAAGAAGGCACTAAAGGGAAAAGGTTTAGATTCTAAAACAGAAAATTAAAATCCTGCCAGAAGCAGAATAACATGGGGAAGGATAGGGAAGTTTTGGTTTTGGTCTCAGTATGGGAGTTTCAGAGAACAGATGGCTGGGGGTTATTTATAACTTATAACAGGCAGAACTGAGATCTGGGAAATGCCAGGCGGCTTGGCTGAAAATGAATAAGGCCAGGGTAAGGGCCAAAACCTCCACATGGAGTCCTAGAATGTGGGTATTTGCGGGGAGGGACAGTTCCACCATAGAAAGGTTATGAAGCTGATCTCCATCCTCCAGGCTAGGTGAGAAACCCTCCAGAGAATCTCTGCTCTTAGGAATAATAGTAGTTTCACTAATAATAATAATTAACATGTTATGAGCTGACTAGGTGTCAGGCATTAAGCTAATTATATATTTGTAAAATGAGAAAGCTGAGTCTTGGTGAGAGCAGGTAACCATCCTAAGACCTCATAGCTATGTGAAGCTCTCTGCATGGCACCCTGGCCTGTGTGGGAGTGGGAAGAGTGCCAAGTGTCTAGACAACTTCCCCTATCACTTCAGCCCTAAGTGACTTAAAGTGGCAAGATCACAGAGCTTGAAATATGGACCAGGAACTTTTGATAGGGGTGGGGAAGGGGACAGGGAACTGGCACATTAAGGAGAAGTGCCGAAGGGCAGCTCTGAACAGCACACGTGTGTGTGAATATCCAGGTGATCACCCAGATAAAGGCAGTGTGATTATATGTAGAAGAGGTTGTTATTTATTAAATGCTTATTTAATAAATCTGGCTCTAGAGGACAAGGCAGGCACTGAAGTCTGACCTGGCTTATTCTACTCTGCCAAAGGGCTTATTCTATGCACCTCTTAGAAAGGAAGGCAGGCCACTTCCTTCTCTAGTTCTCAGTCTCTCCTCTTTAAAACAAGACAGTTGGTCTAAGATTCTTCCCAGCTCTGATCATCTATGCATCAGTGATTCCACTGTAGTTAGCAAACGTGGAGAAGAGGATGGTTGAGGCTGTCAAAAGTCAAACTCTTGGCTATCAACTCAAAGGCCAAGAGCCAAACCTTGGCAAAAGCAGTCAGCAAGGCAAAGCAAAAGGAAGAAAAGTCAGGAGGTGCCATCTGTGCCATGTGGCAGGGAGTGAGATGCTACAAGCACCACTGATCATGCCAACACCCACTCCCAGGGCTATGCGCTGGTGCCAGCCATGCCTGCCAATGGGGATAGAATGCTTCCAACTTCATGACTCCAGGAGCAAGGTTGTCTATCTCAGAATAAGTAAAGCCCTAGGCAACTTGATGCCTGCTTGAGGAATTCCCTTCTGGGAACTAGAGGACTTCCCTTGTGGCTCAGCTGGTAAAGAATCCCCCTGCAATGTGGGAGACCTGGGTTCAATCCCTGGGTTGGGAAGAACCCCTGGAGAATGGAAAGGCTACCCATTCCAGTATTCCAGCCTGGAGAATTCCATGGAGTGTATAGTCCATGATGTCACAAAGAGGCAGACACAACTGAGCAACTTTCACTTTCAGACAACTTGATGCAGTTCATCTACTTTTCAGGCTAGAACAATCCCTTTGAAGGTCAAATGTCCAACTTCGTACCTCTATTAGTCTACAGTTCTATGTCCCTGTGAACCACAACTTCACTTTTTCCCAGTGGACATCATTATCATCCAAAGGTCAAGCATTGACCCCAGGTCACAAAGCACATAGGCTATGATGTTTTCAGGTCAACCTAGGGAAGAAATGACTCTGAACTCTCACACTCTGTGCCATAGAAGGGACTTGCGTTGATGATATGGGCTCCCCTGTTTAGTTCAGCTAATTAGTAAGCATTGAGTGAACAGCCATTGTGTGCACTTGCTGGGTACCTACAATATACCTAATCTGAAGAGGAGCTGGTTACCAAAGTCACCCAAGAACTGAGTCTGAGGTAGCAGACTATGAAGATGATCGTCCACTGACATTGAGGTCGGTCAGGCTGGGTTCTAATCTTGCATCTTTCTTCAGTTAGTACCATTAGAAAATTTCTTAACCAGAACTCCCAGTCTGAAAATTATAGTAATGATACATACCTCCAATTATTGAGGGCAGGTAACCATCCTAAGACCTCATTGTAGAGGAAAAAACAGTTAATGAGACATTGTAGAGACAACATACTGTCTGGAAGACAGGAAAGTCCTAAATGCTGATGTAGCTGTTGATGACATGGTGATCATTGCCCTGCCCTGAGTCAATCTCACGTTAGGCCTAGAGTACTTCCCTATCTAACACCCCACTGGCTGATAGTAGATAGAGAATGCAGCTAGTTATGGGTTCAGGAATCCAGGAAAACATTGCCCTTCACTCCTGGACCAGGAAACATGAGAGCCTCATTAGCAAACAAAGGAAATTGTTACTTTCAGAAATCTGGATTCAGTCAAGAAAGATGAAAAACAGGCAACTGGAGATTTGGGAAGCCAGACAGAGGGTTGTGAAAGTTGCCTTATGAAGAGACCAGGGAGGAAGGAACAGGCTAGGTGAAGGGCAGGTGCCTGAGATCCTATCCTGCTCTGGCCCTCTGATCCACCTCCCAAGACCTCGACTTCCCCAGACATAAATGCAGAAAAGCAAACTATAGGCTGAAGTGAACTATGGCTAGAAATTTGAAGTCAGGGCTATGTCTCCACTGTTAAGGAGCTGAAATGAGGGAAGGACCTGGAACATATGAGTTGGTGAACGTTTGGGTGTGTGAACCCCATGGGTGGTCTGGGAGTCTCTGGACCCAGGAAGCGATTTCACTCAGTTACCCATTTACCACCAGGAGACTACCTGCTTTCAGAAGCAGAAAAGCAAATGGGTCCTCCTTTGGGCTGGTTCAAGCTCACACAAAGAAAGGAATGCAGAGAGGCAATACGGCTCAGGGAAAATACTCCAGGCAACAGGATGTGGAGAGTGGAATGCAATGTTCCCACAGCTCACTACGCAGGGAACGCAGCAGATGGAACTGCCTTGATTCAGGGGAACATTTGGTTTCTGTCTCACATCGACTCACTGGAGAGGATTGTGAGGAGGGCCTGGAGACAGAGAAACAAAAGAAAAGGTCAGGAAGGGGAAAGCCAGGAAGCTGTCCACAAGTTTCCTAAGATCCTTCCAGAGGCCTTGAACAGGTGGTAACAAAAGGTCAAACTGAATGAGACCTNTTCTGTCTCACATCGACTCACTGGAGAGGATTGTGAGGAGGGCCTGGAGACAGAGAAACAAAAGAAAAGGTCAGGAAGGGGAAAGCCAGGAAGCTGTCCACAAGTTTCCTAAGATCCTTCCAGAGGCCTTGAACAGGTGGTAACAAAAGGTCAAACTGAATGAGACCTCCCAGAACACAGAATCCAATTCTTTTATTTTATATTTCAGGAACCTAAGGCCCTTGGAGAAATTGGCATAGCACAATAGAAAGTGGCTGTGGAGTCAAGGAGACGTGAACTCACCACTTAATAGCTGTGTGACTTAGTGCAAGTTCCTTAACTTCTCTGAGTCTTAGACTTATTTGTAAAGGGATTATATCACCTATAAGAAGTGAGTGAGGTAATTTATGTAGACCACTTAGAATAGTGGCCAGTAGACGGAAGGGANTGCAAGTAATATAATCAATCAGATTTCAGTATTGACCATCTGTTGACATCCATGTGTAGAGTCATCTCTTGTGTTGTTGGTAGAGCGCATTTGCTATGACCAATGTGTTCTGGAAAAATTCTGTTAGGCTTTGTCCTGCTTCATTTTGTACTCCAAAGCCAAACTTGCCTTTTACTTCAGGTATCTCTTGACTTCCTACTTTTGCATTCCATACCTCTATGATGAAAAGGACATCTTTTCTTGGTGTTAGTTCTAGGAGGTCTTCAGGTCTTCATAGAACCACTCAACTTCAGGTTCTTTGGCATTAGTGGTTGGGGCATAGACATGGATTACTGTGATATTGAATGATTTGCCTCAAAAATAAACCAAGATCATTCTGTCATTTTTGAGATTGCACCCAAGTACTGCATTTTGGACTCTTGTATGAGTAGTATGAGGGCTACTCCATTTCATCTAAGATATTCCTGCCCACAGTAGTAGATACAATGGTCAACTGAATTAAATTCACCCATTCCCTTCCATTTTAGTTCACGGATTCCTAAAATGTTGATGTTCACTCTTGCCATCTCCTGTTGACCATTTCCAATTTACCTTGATTCATGGACCTAACATTCCATCCTATGCAACATTGTTCTTAACAGCATTGGACTTTACTTTCACCACCAGACACATCCACAACTTGGCATTGTTTCTGCTTTGACTCAGCCTCTTCATTCCTTCTTGAGCTATTTCTCTGCTCTTCTCCAGCAGAATATTGGGCACCTACAAACCTAGGGAGTTCATCTTTCAGTGCCATATATTTTTGCCTTTTCATATTATTCATGGGGTTCTCAAGACAAGAATGCTGAAGTGGTTTACCTTTCGCTTCTCCAGTGGACCTCGTTTTGTCAAAACTCTCCGCCATTGACCCATCCGTCTTAGGTGGCCCTACATGTCATGGCTAGGCTCGTAGATAAAGCTTATTGAGTACATACTACATGAGAAGCATTCATATAAATATACACTCATTTAATCCAAAAAATAACTTTATGAGACAGGTCTTATTTTTATCTTTGTTAAACAGATGAAGAAGTGGAGGCACAGTGAGGCCAAACCACTTACACAGCTAGAAAGTGACAATGCTAACATTAAAATCCAGGCAGTCTGACTAGTATGGATAGTTTGGGGATACTCTTAACTCCTCAAGGGTCTAGGTGACCAGCAATAGTGGGTCTGGTCTGAGAAGGCTGTCTCAGGAACATGGGTAGTCTCAAGGCTTCTTTGGAGCTCAGGGCCCAGAGAAAAGGGTCCAGAAAGCCCTGGGGCAGAAAGCAGGCCTGCTAAGATTAGGCAGTCATAAGTGAGAGCAGGGGATGTGGACTCCTAGAGGAGAAAGACCAGAAGACTTGTGAAGAGTTTATTCATCTATTTGTTTACCATTGCACTGTATGGAATGTGGTGTCTTAGTTCCGCAACAAGGGGTCATGCCCATACTTCCTGCATTGGAAGTGCAGAGTCTTAACCACTGGACCACCAGGAAAGTCCAGTCTAGATAGACCTCATGAGAAAGGCCTGTGTGCCTGCCATGGAGAAAGCTGTCTAGGGACAGAGGAGCCCTAAAACAGAGAGGAATTGGGGTGGGGAAGAACACAAGGAAACATCCAATGGGAGACTTTCCATAGGGAAGGAGCTTGAGCACCAAGCATCAGAGTAATATTGAGGGTGGGGAGTTGGTAAGGAGGCAAGTGGCAACTCAACAACTGAGTCACACAGTCCCCTACCCATACACCCAACAGAGCTCTCTTTGGGACACCTGTCTCAAATGCTCTAACTAGTTGATTATTAAATAACATACTGATCATGACCTGGGCTTTGGCTTTAGATAAATAAGAGTTTCTGGTCCTAGCTTTACAACTCACCAGCTGCCTACGCTCTCTGAATTCCGGGTCCTCATCTGTAAAATGGTGATAATAGTAGTTACCTTATGGAATGACTGTAAGGATTAAATGAATTACAGGTTATCTAGCAGTTAGCATAGAGCCTAGAAGAAAAGACTTAATAAATAATGACTCTTGGACAGCAAGGAGATCAAACCAGTCAATCATAAAGGAAATCAGTCCTGAATATTCATTGGAAGGACTGATGATGAAGCTGAGGCTCCAATACTTTGGCCACCTGATGAGAACTGACTTATTAGAAAAGACCCTGATGCTGGGAAAGATTGAAAGCAGGAGGAGAAGGGGATGACAGAGGATGAGATGGTTGGATGGCATCACTGGCTCAATGGACATGAGTTTGAGCAAGCTCCAGGAGTTGGTGATGGACAGGGAAGTCTGGCGTCCATGGGGTTGCAAAGAGGTGGACATGACTGAGTGACTGAACTGAACTGAGTCATTTAAAAGTTTAATTTCAAAGTATTTGGGGATTTTCTAGAAATTTGTTATTGATTTNCACTGGCTCAATGGACATGAGTTTGAGCAAGCTCCAGGAGTTGGTGATGGACAGGGAAGTCTGGCATCCATGGGGTTGCAAAGAGGTGGACATGACTGAGTGACTGAACTGAACTGAGTCATTTAAAAGTTTAATTTCAAAGTATTTGGGGATTTTCTAGAAATTTGTTATTGATTTTTAATTTAATCTCATTGTTTTCAGAGCACATGTTCTTTATTATCAGTATTTTTAAACTTATTTATACTTGTTTTGTGGTACAGCATATCTTAACCATGTGCAGCTACTGTTGGGTGGAATACACTACAAATGTGGATAGGCAAAATTGATTGATAAATTTAAGTCTTCTATTTCCAAGTTGATTTTATCTACTTGTTCTATGAATTACTGAAAAAAGGATTTTTAAAATCTCTAGCTAAAATTTTGGATTTGTTTATTTCTCCCTTCAGTTTTAGTTTTGTGTTGCTTTATGCATTTTTTTACTTTATGTATTTTAAAGGGGTTGTTAGGTACATATATATTTAAGATGATTGCTTTTTGATAAATTGAGCCCTTTATCATTGTATAATGTATCTCTTTATCCCAAGTAACAGTTTTTGTTCTCAGATCTACTTTTCTGATATAAATATAGCCACTCCAGGTTTCTTATGATTAGTGTTCTCATTGTATATATTTTCCCATCATTTTACTCTCAACTTGTCTGTGTATTTGTGCCAAAATCTACGTATATTTAATGCAGTTATAGATATGGTTGGATATAAGTCTCCCATCTTGGTAATTGTTTTCAATTTATCCTATTACTCTTTATTCTTTTTTGTTTCTTTTCCTATCTTCTAGATTAACTGAGGATTTTTTAATATTCTAATTTATCTCCAGTAATGATGTATTAGCTATAGTTCTATGTTTTATTTTTTAGTAGTTGCTCTAGATTTGACAGTATTCATCTTTAACTTATCACAGTATACTTTCAGATAATACTATACCACTTTTCTGTATAAGTAAGAATCCTGCAACAGTATATTTCTTTTCTCAGCGCCCATCCTCTTTGCTATTGTCATCTTACATTTCCTTTTTGTGTTATAAATTCTGAAATACATTGCTATTATTTTTGTTTTAAATAGATAATTATCTTTTAAAGAAATTTTACAGTGAGGGGTCTTTTTATATTTACCCACGTTTACCACTTCTGATGCTCTTCATTCCTTTATGCGAATTCAAGTTTCAATTCTGTATCATTTTCCTTCTGCCTGAAGAACTTCCTTTACTGTTTATTATAGTAAATCTGTCCTGGTGATAAATTCTGCCAGCTTAGCTTTGTTTGAAAAAAGTCTTTATTTTACTGCCTTCTTAAAAGATATGTTTTGTTGAGTACAGAATCTTGTTTGATAGATTTTCTTTGCTTTCAGCACTTTCAAGAGGTTCTACTGTCTTCTGTCCCTCACAGTCTCCCTCAAAATGCTTAGCAGCTTTTAACAGTCTTCATTCCTCTAGACACAATAGGCCTCTTTTACTCTGACTGCTTTAAAATGTTTCTATCACTGATTTTCAGAACTTTGATTATGATGCTCCTTGATGTAGTTCTCTTTGTGTTTATCCTTCATTAAGTGACTTGGATTTGTGAGTTTATAGTTTCTACCAAACTGGTAAAAATTTAGCATTATTTCTTCTAATATTTTTCTGCCCCTTTTTGGAACTTTAATTGCATGCATATTAATCCACTTGATACTGTCCCACATTTCACTGAAGCTCTTTTTTAAAATATTTCTTTTGTTTCATTTTTTATTTTTCCTATTACTTTGTATTCAGATTCAATGAAATCTTTCTCTGCAATGTCTAATCTGTTACAAACTGAATGTATCCCTGCCTTCATATGTTGAAACCCTAATCCCTCAGTGTAATCAATGTAACTGTATTTGAAGATGAGGCTATGGAGTTGGTTAGATATTAAGGGTGGGGGCCTGGTCTGATGGGATTATTACCCTTATAAGAAGAAATATGAAAGAGATTGATCTCTCTTTCAAGGAAGAGCCATGTGAGCACCCAGCATGAGGGCAGCAACCTGCAAGCCAGCAAGAGGGTGCTCACTAAAATCCAACCATGCTGGTACTCTGATTTCAGACTTCTAGCCTCCAGAAAATAAAATGCTGTTGTTTAAGCCATCTAGCCTATGCTATCTTGTTATGGCAGCCAAAGCAGACTAATACATAGTTCTACCAGTGAAATTTTGATTTCTTTTTATATCTTCTATTTTTTTCTTCATTATGCTCACATTTTTCTTTAAATCCTTAAGCATATTGAGCATATTTAAAAGCCGTTTTAGTGGTCTTGTCTGTTAATTACATCATCTCTATCATTTCTGAGTCTATTCCAATTAATGATTTTTCTCCTGATTTTAGGTCTTTTTTTTTTTTTGCTTCTTTGCTGCCTACTAACTTTTGATTGAATAACTGACATTAATTTTATATAATTAAGTGTTGAATTTTATCATATTCCTTTGATGAGTGTTAGACTTTGCTCTAGCAGGAAGTTAGTTTGACTCTTTGCTTGAGGCTTGTTTTTAAAAAGCAGATTTAGAGTACTCTTTATTTTACTGCTAAAGTGTGACTCTTTTGTGAGGCTCTTGCTATAACTAGTGGAAATTTAAATAATTTATGGCTTTGTGTGAAGCTAGGAATTGTTAAGATACAGAGGGGAGCAGAGATTGAGGGGGTTTTGATGAATTGGGTTTGGAAGGATAAAAAGTAGAGAGAACTACTGAATGGTGGCGTCGGTCACCTACAGTTAATAGGTGGCACAACTACTTACAGCTGGTGGAGAAGACATTACTCATCTTCCCCATTTTAAACATAGAAAAGTGAATCCCAAAGGAGGAAAAAATTTGCCTCCAACCACAACAACCTGGGACTTGGTAGAAAAGATCCTGTTCCCTACACCTGGCCACTTGCCTTCCTACCCTACAAAGCTCCCTCCATATCAGCCTACAGCCCTGGCCATGCCTGCAGGAACCTAGGAAAAGCTGGCGGTCTGAGTTCCAGGGAGAGGAATGCAGGGAGGGTCTTATAGCAAATTCTGGGAAGTGGTGGCTATTGAAAGAGATATTGGGGAGGAGAAGATAGAGCTGGGAGAAAAGCAAAAGCACTTCCACCCAGGCAGCAGCTGCTCCCAAATATGTCACAACTCGTCAAAGAGGCAGAAATAGAAGCTGTCCAGGGAGCAGGAGGGGGTGGGGTGGCATGCTAGGACTCTTAGCCCACAGGGAGGAGAGAATTGAGCGGCTGGAAGAGAAGGGGGACAGGTGGGGTGTGCTGTTAGAGATGAGTATGACACACACATGCCAGGCAGTTCTAGGTAGGCTGAAGTGGGTCCACAGAACATCCCAGTTGCCCTTCAGTGAGCTTGAGTATTGGAGCAGAGCGGAGACGGGAAAAGGACAGACTAGCCAAGGAAACTTGCCTGCTCTGACCCTATGAATCGATCTTAATATATATATATATAAACACTCAAAACAGTCCTTCTACTCCGACCCCAGGAGTACTTCCTCCAGCCCCACATGCTGTGTCAGAAAAAGAATGTGACCTCTCCAAGGGCCACTGGAATCATTCAACCCAGCATCTTGATTTACAAACAGGAGAGTTCAGAAATGGGGACAGTAACGTGCCCTGACTCCGTCTCTAGGGTTCCCTCTTCCTCTTTCCCTGAACTGTTTCAACTAGGAGCTGAAGGTCGAGCCCTCATAGAAGCATGAACTACTCATAAGAAATCCTCAGCTATATTTTCCCCAAGTTCCTTAGGTTTACACTGCCACATGCTCTGCTAAGCCCTGTTCTACTTATTTTAAAAAAGTAGCTCTGCAATGTGTCTACCAACCACCTCTCCATGACCCTCATTTCCGGAGGACCCTACCACCTCCAGACCTGCACTTCCCCACCCCAACGCCAGAGATGCTTGATGAATGAGCCTGGCCCTGATCTCCAGATTCCAGGCAGGGACGGATTTCCCAGTGGTAATTTGATGCTCAGTTCTCAGTAGCAACAATGTGTTGTCTCCAGAGGCCTGGAGCCCTCCCCTCCCCCTCATTTCTCCACCCTGACTCCCATCTGTGGCCAAACCTCTCCTTCTTTCTCAAGACTTCAGGACTCCCCCTAGTCTCTCCAGCCAATTGTTTCACCCTTCTCTTGTGTCTTCTATTCATTTCTCCATCACTACTTCTCCCAATAGCTCTTTAAACACTCTATTTGAAACCTAGAGCACTTCCAGTTCCCTTGCTGTCTCCCACCTATGGCCTCAGGCTTACCTGGAAAACATGCATTCACAGCACACTTCTTCACCTGTCAGCCTCAGAGAGGGAGAGGAGACATCTTCATTCAGCTCCGAGGCCTAAACTCCGGCTAAGAGCCAACACCTTTCACACTTCTGACACTAGTGCTCTGTGCACCCAATATATAAAAAGAAGAAGGTGCACTAGCTGATTTTTAGACTACCTCACAGTTTGGACATTCTATGATTCTGTGATCTTTCCTCACCCTGCTACAAAGTCCTAAAAATAACGCCGATTTGCATGCCATGTTCTTGCATCTAAGTCCTATTGAAATGCACGTGCATTCTGCCACCCAGCTCCCACCTGGTACTCATTCATAATACCAGAGAACTGGCCTAAGCAAACAAAATGTGGGGCCTGTCTGGAGAAGCCAGAGGCTCCCACCCTTCCAGAACCTCCTCCTTGATCCTTTATACCTACGCATGTGAGACTCTGGGATAGGAAGCTTGCTTTGATGTAAGTCAAGCAAATTAGCAGCCCAGGTCAGCCCCGCTGTGAGGTCAGTAGGGACGGGAAGATCCTGGGAATCAGACAGCTGGGCCTGGGTATGCAGCAGATGCAGAAACAAAGAGTCAGGAGCAGGTGAAAGGGATCTCTGAGCATTTTGAAATTCAACCAGTACCATGCAAATGAGATCAGCCCAGCATGCAAATAGACAGAANGACGGGAAGATCCTGGGAATCAGACAGCTGGGCCTGGGTATGCAGCAGATGCAGAAACAAAGAGTCAGGAGCAGGTGAAAGGGATCTCTGAGCATTTTGAAATTCAACCAGTACCATGCAAATGAGATCAGCCCAGCATGCAAATAGACAGAATCAAGTTGAGACAGTCAGGGTAGGGGCACAAACAGCCTGGCTCTGGAGCCTTGGACAGGGACAAGGACTGGAGGAAGCAGGACTGCTAGAGGAGGAGGCCACAGTCGGAGCAGGGGGCCCTGAGTGCCCACGCCAGCAGGGGTAGGGATTAAGACCTGACGCCCTGCTGTCAGGTTAGAGCTGATGGATCACCACTGGTGGCGGAGCACAAAGGCTGTTCTGTGCTTGGCACCAATGTGTTCCCATCCATCAGAGGGTGGTTACATGGACCAGAGGAATATGCGGGGAGGGGGGGCACCTCTAGGGGCAACTTTTCCACAGTTCAGCTCTGAGAGAGGAACAAGGTGTGGAAAGGGCCAGTCTCTCCATTAGGGTTCTGAGGTCAGAGACACTTGGGCCACCCTAATTTCTCAGTCCCGGAAGGGTCTTTGCCTCACAGCTGGGATTTCACATAGTCCACAAGCCACTTACTTGGACAGACATACACAAATACAAACCCAGACACAAGGTCACCCTCATCTCCCAGTCCTGTCCTCACATTTGGTCAGAAACAAGTGATACACAGACAGAAGGCTAGACTCACACCCAGACTGAGGGCAGGAACTGACCTTATTTGCCACTCTTGCCAATGTCCAGTCTTGCCCAGGGAATGATAGAGAGTAGGCTCTCAGGAAACTGAGTTGAGCAGAGAAAGGAAGAGATGAATAAATTCCTTCTCTGGATTGTATTAAGCACTGTTTCTAGCCCATTCTATTATCACCGACTTTGTATAATCATCTTCCCATGGGTGAAGTGAAGATGGCAGAAAGGCCACGTCTTATTCACATCCGCGACTCTGACACCAGCACAAGGTACACGTTATGTAATCCTTGAATGAAAAAGTGAATGAATAACTATACACACACGTGGCACGGGGCCATGTTTTCCCTCTCTCAGTCCTGTTGTTCTGGTCCCCTGGAGACAATGAAGACAACCAGAAAAATAGCCTGAGAGAGGCCAGGAGTGGAGGAGGGGAAAAAACAAGGAAGGGAATGAACATTTTAGGGGTGTTTCCATGTGCCAGGTGCCCTTCCATGAATACAGCACCGATTCCCCTATTGTGCACCTGTGCCATCCCTTTACCAGCTGAAACTTGCGTCCTCTCCCAGCTGAACCCTCCCTCTTGTCTCTGCGTGGCTTCTGCAGGTCTTCAGCACTTTTCACTGTGTCACTGTCATGGTCTTCTATGTGGTCTCCTTGCCTCAAGTCCTTCCCTGCTGCCAGGTGGGCCTCCTCTCATCTTTGCAGGCTTGTCCAGTCATCCACTTACTTGAACCCTGAGCTCCATACAAGCTCATCTACCCAATGATCCCCTTGCATTCTTCTCCTCATCCAAATCCTACCATTTCTCCAAGATCCAATCCAGGGATCTCCTCCCCTTCCACAAAGACTCCAGCCTTTGGTGGTTTTGATTTTCTATAAACTGAAACATCCATTTGATGAATCCATTCATTTGCAATAGGTCATGACCCCATGTTTACTGCTGAATTGAAACATCTCTCTCTTGCACTGTAATTTAACATTGCACAGTATCCACACTCACCAACTAGACAGTCCAGTTCAATTGCTCAGTCGTGTGCAACCCTTTGCAACCCCATGGATTGCAGCATGCCATACCTCCCTGTCCATCACCAACTCCCAGAGTTTACCCAAACTCATGTCCATTGAGTCGGTGATACCATCCAACCATCTCATCCTCTGTCGTCCCCTTCTCCTCTTGCCTTCAATCTTTCCCAGCATCATCTTTTCTACTGAGTCAGCTCTTTGAATCAAGTGGCCAANGCAGCATGCCAGACCTCCCTGTCCATCACCAACTCCCAGAGTTTACCCAAACTCATGTCCATTGAGTCGGTGATACCATCCAACCATCTCATCCTCTGTCGTCCCCTTCTCCTCTTGCCTTCAATCTTTCCCAGCATCATCTTTTCTACTGAGTCAGCTCTTTGAATCAAGTGGCCAAACTATTGGAGTTTCAGCTTCAACACCAGTCCTTCCAATGAAAACTCAAGACTGATCTCCTTTAGAATGGACTGGCTGGATCTCCTTGCAGTCCAAGGGGCTCTCAAAAGTCTTCTCCAGCACCACAGTTCAAAGACATCAATTCTGCGGTGCTCAGCTTTCTTTATAGTCCAACTCTCACATCCTTGCATGACCACTGGAAAAACCACAGCCTTGACTAGATGGACCTTTGTTGGCAAAGTAATGTCTCTGCTTTTTAATATGCTGTCTAGATTGGTCACAGCTTTTCTTCTCAGGAGTAAGCATCTTTTAATTTCATGGCTGCAGTCACCATCTGTAGTGATTTTGCAGCCCTCCAAAATAAAGTCTGCCACTGTTTCCACTGTTTCCCCATTTATTTGCCATGAAGTGATGGGACCAGGAGCTATGAACTTCATTTTCTGAATGTTGAGCTTTAAGCCAACTTTTTCACTCTCTGCTTTAACTTTCATTAAGAGACTCTTTAGTCCTTCTTTACTTTCTGCCATAATGGTGGTGTCAACAGCATATCTGAAGTTACTGATATTTCTCCTGGCAATCTTGATTCCAGCTTATGCTTCATCCAGCCCCGCATTTCCACGATGTACTCTGCATATAAGTTAAATAAGCAGGGTGATGATATACAACCTTGATGTCCTCCTTTTCCCAGTTGGAACCAGTCTATTAAGACCCTAGGAGTAATCTCAAAACAAGCTCAATTCTCCTGCTTCCATTTTTAGAGGATGAGGTCACACTGTTTAAGAGTGTGGCAGACTAGATCCCAAAAGGACAAAACAGTGCAATTTCTGGGTTTCTATAGTAACTTCAACATCACTCTTTTTCTCCACACTCAGAATTTGAGTGTAAACTGAGGCAAGGGTTTTCTTTTTTCTTTTCTTGGTGGGGTGTTAGAAATATTAATAGATTCTTCTTCACCCTATCTGAAAGTGAAAGTCGCTCAGTCGTGTCTGACTCTATGTGACCCCATGGACTATAGAGTCCATGGAATTCTTCAGGCCAGAATACTGGAGTGGGTAGCCATTCCCTTTTTCAGGGGATCTTCCGAATCCAGGGATCAAACTCAGGTCTCCTACACTGGAGGCGGATTCTTTACCAGCTGAACCATGAGGGAAGCTCAAGAATACTGAAGAGGGTAGATTTTCTCTTCTCCAGCGGATCTTCTAGACCTAGCAAACAAACCAGGGCCTCCTGCATTGCAGGCGGATTCTTTACCAACTGAGCTATCAGGAACCCCACAGCTATCAGCCTGTCTGGTCAGGATCAAAGCAAAGTTTACAACCCATAGCTCCTATACTGCCACTTTTTATCACACTAGTAAAACCAAAAACCAAATTAAGGTCTTGTTGCTTCCCCTCAACATGCTTGGGTTAAAAAAAAAAAATGTCTAGCTATGTACCCTCCTCATCTCTGTTCCTTATCCCAAAGGACACATTTTTGGGATAGCAACATTTTTCTGCTCCGAACTATAGACAAAGAGAGGGTGGAATACTGCATTTTTAAGCTCTATTCAGATCTCACCTCCCCTGTGAAGTCTTCCCCAAGACTCTAGCACAGTTCCTCTTCCTATTATCCTTGCCACCAGCTGGAACTTGTAACATCAGTCTCATCTGTCATTTGAGAAGAAATGAGGCTAAATCCAGAGTGTCGTAGGGGACAAAAAAACCGGGATCAAAGGATAGAGGATTCAGGGTACAGGCTCCAGTTTAAAACCCAGAAGGGCTTCCTGCTCATTAGTGGGATGGGCTGCCTTAGGAAGTCAGCAGATGTTGGACAATGGCTACCTGGGAAGGGGATTCAGGCCTCAGGGGTTGAGCAGAATTAGGTGGCCAGCAGGGTCACTAGATGGGAAGGTCCTCAAGGGTAGAGACACTGCTTTGGGCATCCCTATGTTCTTCAGTCCTAAGACTGAGCCTTGTTCGCTGCAGATCTCTGAGGCCTGCCTACCGTATGGGTATCATTGTTCCCTCAGACCCCAAAGCATCAGCTGAGAGGTGATCACAGACTGAGAAGCCCAAAGATTAAGCAGTCCCTCCTCCACTTGACATTTGAGATCTGCGTGGTATATATAAAGCTGATGGCTCAGATGGGAAGACCAGAGCAACCCAGCCAAATGGTCGAGAGGGTATATTTAAACTGCATGTGAAGGTCTCTGCTTTCTCTCCTTCCCTCCTCACCCACATTAAGGAGCCAGGAGAATCCTGGTGTCTAAATTGAGTAGGAAACAAGTTGAAAAGGTGACATGGGAAGAGAGATAAATGATTCAGAGTCAGAAAGGGAGGAGACAGAGGGCTTAATAGATCTTGACCTTGCCACTGTGGGAAGATGGTGATGTGTAGACTGTAAATTCCAATCTCTGCTCTGACCCTGGTCAGATGTATTAAAGAGAAAACTTCCACTGNGATGCCACCACTTCTTCAGCAGGGCTCTTCTAAGCCAGGCTTTCCTGATGCTAGGAAACCAGCTCTGGGGCTGACAAATGCCAGACTACCCCCTCCTCACCCACTTAAGGTTAACCTGCCACCCAGAGAGGGAAAGAATGCTCTCACTTAGCTGACTCCTTAGAGCAAGAGGGCAGTTCTGTTTCCAGGGAGATAAAGCAAGGGACCAGAGTGCCCCCTTGTGTAAGCCCTCTGGTCAGGGGGCAACTCAGGAGCTGCCCTTTGATTGTTATGCAGCCTCCAAATCCACTCCCTGAAAAGATAGCTTGAGATACGAAGACAGTGTCTTGACTTGGACAAACTATGCACATCTCCTGTTCGTCTCTTCCTACGCCAGTGGCTGGGCTGGGCCTGCCCTGAATTGAGATAAGGGAGAGGAATAATCCAGTTCCCAAGTCACTGGGGGGGCCAAGCTTTTACAGTGAATAGTGGGAACCTTCCAGTGGTTTTATGTGTTGTGTGTTGTTTGTAAAGCTGCCATCTGACCAAGGTGTCTGTGCTGAAGTTGCCAGGGATAGGTGCGGGGTGGGGGGCAGGGGCTCCTGGGGTGATTAATTTTGTTAACTAAGCATTGTGTGGTTTTGCCATTGTTTTGTATATTTTTTTTTTTTGCTAACTTATTTGGATTTCTTTTTTTAAAAAAATAAAGACTGGGTGCTAGAAGAGTGTCTGTGATATAGAGGAAGGAGATGACTGATGCTATAGCCTCTTCCACCTCGGTGGTCCAGACACGTTACAGGGTCAGGGCTTGTGAAGCAGATGGGGCTCCCAAAGCATCCGAGGCACCACACTGCTGGTAGTCACGAGGTGCCTGAACCCTTTTTTCACCATTACAAAGGAAGCCATGTCTGGTTCATTGGCTGGGCAAAGACAAGATTTTATGCAAATCCTTGGGGGACACGCAGGAAATTTCTGTTGCACTTTAGTGCATTCTGTTGCACTCTAGTTCATAGGTGCTATTTATAGTCTCCTGCACTCCATCCCAATAGGTTCATTCCCTTTCAATTAACTGAGCATGCTTATTTTCCTAGCACTCAGAACACAGCCAGCAGACAGGGGTATAGAGCTGGAATCTGTGGGTTTCCCCTAATTCCTGCCTCTCCTCGGTGCAACATTAGGAGTCCTGTGAGGAAGGGGGAGATGATCAAATCAGGGTGATTGGGGTCAGACACTATCCCTTTATTCCAAGCCAAATAGTATGCTCCCTCACCACACTCTTCCGATACTCCAGGCTGCAGGAGATTCTGGTCCCTGCCTACAGCTCAGAGGATGAAGCCAGTTTCGTTGGGGGTGGGGGGCAAGTTTATAAAGAACAATCAAAGGAAATGAAGCTAGGACTCTCTTCATATGGGATGCCATTTTCCAAAGACTAGCTTCCTGAGGGGAAGAGGTGGGTGGAGAATTGAGATGAAGGATTTGGATAGATAGATATCACATACCTTAACTGACAAAGCATCAGGAGCTAGAATTTAGCTACAATTTAGTCAATTCAGACTAGAAACTATTAATTCCGACTGCTTCAGGCTGTGTCTGATTTATTGCAAATTATAAGTTTCAGAATCATTACAGAAGTCAGGGGATTCACAGTGTAGTCCAGCCTCAATTCTTTCGGGCCCTTCACAACAGACTTGACCCAGTTTTATCAGCCAGGCCCAGGCCCCAGTGCCCCTTCTGCACTAGCTCCGGGCCCAGCTGCACTATCTCTACCACACCTATCTTCCTGACTTGTTCCTGGAGAGGGAAGACAACACACTGCTCCTGGAGGTTTCTCCAGAAGCCCTGCGTAAGCAACAGAAGCAGCAAGCCTCAGAGCAGGCTCACAGCACACAGGTGAGAGCACAGAAGCGTGGGGGGTGGGGGGTGGGGGGCGGTTCCTCCAGGGCTCGCTCATCCCAAACCACCAGGCAGGGCTGGGTCTACTGGGAAGCATAAACTGCCCTAATCTTTCCCCATTTGTGAGATTTTCTTTTTGGGTTCATGTCACTGTGTTTATGCTGTGGACAGGGGGGGGTGTTATTCCATTTGCTGTTCCATTTACTGGAATGTTTTCCATCCCAGTAAACAAAAAAATCTTGCCTGCCCTCAAGTCATCAGACACTGTAGTGGCAAGGTGCACCCATTTCCTGGATGGAGAAAATAACAGAAAGCATCACGTGGTTCAGATACTGGCCCCAGANGGGGGGGGTGTTATTCCATTTGCTGTTCCATTTACTGGAATGTTTTCCATCCCAGTAAACAAAAATATCTTGCCTGCCCTCAAGTCATCAGACACTGTAGTGGCAAGGTGCACCCATTTCCTGGATGGAGAAAATAACAGAAAGCATCACGTGGTTCAGATACTGGCCCCAGACTGTTAAGATGCTTATGTAAACAGTAAGGCCAATAAGCCCAGACTCTTGCATATTCCCATATATAGAAAGGCCCCCAAATCATTAATGTGATATGCCTGTTTTTTGTGATTATCAGTAATCTTTGACATTCGACTACATTTTTATTTTTAGCAAAAACTCCTATATGTCCTGGCAGAACAGTTCCTCAGAGCTATTTGAGAGGCTCTCCCCTGGGCTATACTCAGTAAGTTCCCCCAAGTAAAACATACCTTTCAATTGTTAGGTTGTGCATTTTTCTTCAGTTGGACAGTTTTACCTCCTTGAAAAGACTGGAGAGGAATACTTAGGTCACTGCCACAACTCTTAGCTCTCCGTGGCTCATTGTCCTTGGAGATGAGGAGGGTAACACGTGTGGGTATTGAATCAATATTTATTCTCTTATTATCTACCGCAAATATCGAACTACCCATGCAAGGGGTATCTTCTCCCATCAGATTCATTTCCTCTGTCCCTGGCACCTTCCAAGCTCCTAGGGAGATACAATCCCACCGCATTCAGTTGCCCAGTAAGTGGTCATGGTTTGACCAAGAGAAAGACACTCATCTCTACTAAGGAACTGATAGGTTCTCGGGTTGCTGGATAAGTTTATTTTTTCTCAATTATCATTTCAATTGGAATTTGAGGTTGATATTCATGATCATACAAATGAACAGTTCTCAGCAATGGCTATTAGGGTTGATTGTCAAGTATTGTCATTATATGCTTATTTCTCAGTCTTTAAGTCCTTAAGCCTCCCACCTGGAAGAAACAATTTGCTGGAATTTCACCTGTGTGAGCATTACTTTACTTTGAGCATTCTTTGGCATTGCCTTTCTTTGAGACTGGAATGAAAACTGACCTTTTCCAGTCCTGTGGCCANTTCCTCTGCCTTTCAAAAACCAGCTTGAACATCAGGAAGTTCACAGTTCACATGTTACTGAAGCCGGGCTTGGAGAATTTTGAGCATTTCTGAACTAGCATGTGCAATGAGTGCAATTGTGTGGTTGTTTGAGCATTCTTTGGCATTGCCTTTCTTTGGGATTGGAATGAAAACTGACCTTTTCCAGTCCTGTGGCCACTGCTGAGTTTTCCAAATTTGCTGGCATATTGAGTGCAGCACTTTCACAGCATCATCTTCCAGGATTTGAAATAGCTCAACTGAAATTCCACCACCTCCACTAGCTCTGACATAGTGGCGCTAGTGATGCTAGCTAAGGCCCACTTGACTTCACATTCCAGGATGTCTGGCTATAGGTGAGTGATCATACCATTGTGATTATCTGGGTTGTTAAGCTCTTTTTTGTACAGTTCCTCCGTGTGTTCTTGCCAGCTCTTCTTAATATCTTCTGCTTCTGTTAGGTCCTTATCATTTATGTCCTTTATCGATCCCATCTTTGCATGAAATATTCCCTTGATAGTGCTAATTTTCTTGAAGAGATCTTTAGTATTTCCCATTTGTTTTTTTTTTCTCTATTTCTTTGCATTGATCACTGAGGAAGGCTATCTTATCCCTCTTTGCTGTTCTTTGGAACTCTACATTCAAATGGGTATATCTTTCCTTTTCTCCTTTGGTTTTTGCTTCTCTTCTTTTGACAGCTATTTGTAAGGCCTCCTCAAGCAACCATATTGTGTTTTTTTACATTTCTTTTCCATGATGATGGTCTTGATCCCTTTCTCCTGTACAAAGTCACAAACTTCATCTATAGTTCATCAGGTACTCTGTCTATCAGATCTAGATCCTTAAATCTATTTCTCACTTTCACCATATAATCATAAGGGATTTGATTTAGGTCATACCTGAATGGTCTAGTGGTTTTCCCTCCTTTCTTCAACTGAAGTCTGAATTTGTCAATAAGGAGTTCATGATCTGAGCCACAGTCAGCTTCTGGTCCTGTTTTGGTTGACTGTATAGAGCTTCTCCATATTTAGCGACAAAGAATATAATCAGTCTGATTTCGATGTTGACCATCTGGTGATGTCCATGTGTAGAGTCTTCTCTTGTGTTGTTGGAAGAGGGTGTTTGCTATGACCAGTGCGTTCTCTTGGCAAAACTCTATTAGACTTTGCCCTGCTTGATTGCGTATTCCAAGGCCAAATTTGCTTGTTACTCCAGGTGTTTCTTGACTTCCTACTCCTGCATTCCAGTCCCCTATAATGAAAAGGACATCTTTTTTAGGTGTTAGTTCTAAATTCTTGTAGGTCTTCATAAAACCATTCAACTTCAGCTTGGGTCACCATGATATTGAATCATTTGCCTTGGAAATGAATAGAGATCATTCTGTTATTTTTGAGATTGCATCGAAGTACTGTATTTCAGACTCTTTTGTTGACCATGATGGCTACTCCATTTCTTCTAAGGGATTCCTGCTCACAGTAGTATATATCATGGTCATCTGAGTTAAACTCATGCATTCCAGTCCATTTTGGTTCACTGATTCCTAGAATGGCGAAGTTCACTCTTGCCATCTCCTGTTTGACCACTTCCAATTTGCCTTGATTCATGGACCTGACATTCCAAGTTCCTATGCAATATTGCTCTTTACAGCATCAGACCTTGCTTCTATCACCAGTCACATCCACAACTGGGTATTGTTTCTGCTTTGGCTACATCCCTTCATTCTTTCTGGAGTTATTTCTCCACTGATCTCCTGTAGCATATTGGGCACCTACCGACCTGGGGAGTTCCTCTTTCAGTATCCTATCATTTTGCCTTTTCATACTGTTCATGGGGTTCTCAAGGCAAGAATACTAAAGTGGTTTGCCATTCCTTTCTCCAGTGGACCACATTCTGTCAGACCTCTCCACCATGACCTATCTGTCTTGGGTGGCCCCGCAGGGCATGGCTTAGTTCCATTGAATTAGACAAGGCTGTAGTCCATGTGATCAGATTAGCTAGTTTTCTGTGATTATGGTTTCAGTGTGTCTGTCCTCTGATACCCTCTTGCAACACCTACCATCTCACTTGGGTTTCTCTTACCTTGGACGTGGGATATCTCTTCACGGCTGCTCAGCAAAGTGCAGTCACTGCTCCTTACCTTGGACGAGGTCGCCCCTCCTGACCATGAACATGGAGTAGCTCCTCTGGGCCCTCCTGCCCCTGCGCTGCCACCGCTCCTTGGATGTGGTGTTGACCATCTTTTCGGCCACAGCCCCTGTCTTAATAGAACCATTCAAATTCAGCTTCTTTGGCATGAGTGCTTGGGGCATAGACTTGGATTACTGTGATATTGAATGATTTGCCTTTGAAACAAACCAAGATAATCTATGTAAATTATTTCCTATTCATAAATAAATGAAAGACCAAAACTGTTGCTCTCAAAATTATTGGTCAGGTTTACATATTTTACCATTTTTCATTCTGTTGGATCAAAATAAACTGTGGAAAATTCTGAAAAAGATGGGAATACCAAACTACCTAAACTACCTGACCTGTCTCTTGAGAAACCTACATGCAGGTCNTTGCTATTCTTTGGAACTCTGCATTCAGATGCTTATATCTTTCCTTTTCTCCTTTGCTTTTCACTCCTCTCCTTTTCATAGCTATTTGTAAAGCCTCCTCAGACAGCCATTTTGCTTTTTTGCATTTCTTTTCCATAGGGGAGGTCTTGATCCCTGTCTCCTGTACAGTGTCACGAACCTCTGTCCATAGTTCATCAGGCACTCTTTCAGATCTAGTCCCTTAAATCTATTTCTCACTTCCACTGTAAAATCACTGCAGGTGGTGATTGCAGCCACGAAATTAAAAGATGCTTACTCCTTGGAAGGAAAGTTATGACCAACCTAGACAGCATATTCAAAAGCAGAGACATTACTTTGCCAACAAAGGTCCGTTTAGTCAAGGCGTTTGACTGGAAACATGGTGTTTCCAGTGGTCATGTATGGATGTGAAAGTTGGACTGTGAAGAAAGCTGAGCGCCAAAGAATTGATGCCTTTGAACTGTGGTGTNGCATATTCAAAAGCAGAGACATTACTTTGCCAACAAAGGTCCGTTTAGTCAAGGCGTTTGACTGGAAACATGGTGTTTCCAGTGGTCATGTATGGATGTGAAAGTTGGACTGTGAAGAAAGCTGAGCACCAAAGAATTGATGCCTTTGAACTGTGGTGTTGGAGAAGACTCTTGAGAGTCCCTTGGACTGCAAGGAGATCCAACCAGTCCATTCTAAAGGAGATCAGTCCTGGGTGTTCTTTGGAAGGACTAATGCTAAAGCTGAAACTCCAATACTTTGGCCAACTCATGTGAAGAGTTGACTCACTGGGAAAGACTCTGATGCTGGGAGGGGTTGGGGGCAGGAGGAGAAGGGGATGACAGAGGATGAGATGGTTAGATGGCATCACGGACTCGATGGACGTGAGTTTGGGTGAACTCTGGGAGTTGGTGATGAATAGGGAGGCCTGGTGTGCTGCAATTCACGGGGTCACAAAGAGTCAGACATGACTGAGTGACTGAACTGAACTGGACACACGTGTGAATGGCAAAGTTTTGTCAAACTGGAGCCTAGACTCATTTATTATTTTCACAGGATAAACATTTGTCATCAAAGCACAGAGACTTTCTTAAATTAACAAACACTTAACTTTCACGTTGAATTACAGATAAAACTCCAATTAGTGAGTAATGAGTGATAGTTCTTTAGGGAAATTAGCTTAAATTTGGTCTCCAGTGGAAGCACCTGCAATAAATCAAAGAGGCTTAATCAAATGCTCTCATCCTGCCATCTGTGCCCATGGACTCTGCCATCTCATATCATTGGTGGAATGGTTCCCCTTGAAGATGCAAGGCTGTATTATGCTGCCATCAGGGACTGCACCATTCCAGTGAACAAAGAAAGAAGTCTCCATGAAGAGCAGAGGAACCGAGTGCCATAGGAGTGGCAGAGATGAGAGTCTGAGAGAGGCAGCTGGGGGGCTTAGCCTCAAGGTAGGGGCTTAAGCTCCCTCAAAAGAAGCACGTATACTGGTAGTGGGTCAGAACTTTGAACAAACTTCTACATAGCTATATCATACCAGTTACATGGTCTCAGCTTTACAATTTTCTGTTCTATGAAATGGTGATGATGATACATCACAGGGGTTGTGAAGATTTAATGAGCTAATACATTTACCATGCTTAGAACAGTGTCTGGCACAGAAAAGTTCTCAATTTTTAGATTTAATAATAATCCTCATAAAAGCCCTCTGAGATAATGTTAGCTCATTTATTCATTCAAGTATATTCATCTAGGGACACATGAGATCAATGGGACTCACTTAAAGGAGCTTCCTCACAGTCCTATGGGAAAGACTAGAGAGGACGATGACTAGGCAGCATCGTGGTGGGCACAGTGCCGGGGGCAAAAAGGGTGCTGGTTACCTAATTCTGCTGAGGAGAGGCAGGCACTGCCTCCCAGGTGACGCTTGCAGTGGGTCTGGAAAGGCAAGAAACAGCTGCAAAGGCAGGAAACGTATTTGTGCTGCCTTTTGGCCTTCCCCCGACCCAGAGATTGAACCCAGGTCTCCCACATTCCAGGCAGACGCTTTAACCTCTGAGCCACCAGGAAGCCTGAGTGGGAGAGAGGACATGGGAAAAAGCCACACTAGCCTCTTGTCCTGCCCCAAAGACTTGGATCTCACATCTAGAGGTGTTGGGGAGTTGCTACATAAGTGCACAGCAGAGTGACATGACTAAAGGTGTTTAGGATAGAGTTACTTATCCTCTGGCATCAGCGTGAAAGGCTATGAGAATAGTGAAGCAGGTGTGTACAGAGGAAGAGAAGGAAATAAATCAATCCCAGCAGTTAGGACTCCTCACTCCTTTTCCTATACCCCTTGGCACAAGTAACTCAAACATTAACCTATCAATTCCACGGTTATATAAGTAAACGGTTACTAACTACAAGTCTGAAAAACTCTAAATATTTACATTACAGCATACAACAGCCCTTAGAACTGTGGAATAAGCTAGATGTATCAGGTAAGTTTGAAGTTTATAAAAAGAAAAGACCAGAGCCATGTGTACGTTGTCTCAAGACCAGTTTATTTATTGGTATATACACACCCACACTCAACACTCATACACATCCATCCGCCCATTCTTGATGCACTGAGCCAGTACAGTGCTGAGAAGGGACCTGATAAGACACAGGAAGTTGATGGGGGGTGGCGGGGAAGGAATGGGTCACTGGTGACTCTCCAGATAAAAAGTATATTGATGGTGAGGCAGAAGGTACACCAAGACAAGAACCTTCCATCACTGTATGCATAACCTCGCTGAAATACATCCCAAGATACCCTGAACAGACCTGGATCCTGCTAGCTGCTGCCTTATGATATAACCAATTAAGATAGAGTTAAGTTGCAGAGGAGAAGCTGGGACTGAATTTCCCACTTAGCTAAACCATCAGAGTTCCCTGAAGGAATCAGATAGCCTTGTGGTCTCTGTGAGTTTATCAATCACAGGAATCTGGGGCTCCTCCATAATCTTAACATCCATTACCCAGAGACAGGGGGTCTTTCTCTCCATCCGACTCGTTCTCTGCTCAAGAACTTCTCCAGTTCCATTGCCAGCGGCCTGACAGACAGGAAGGGCAGGCAACAATGAGAGCAAGGGCAGGTGAATATGTTGTCCGGACGCATGGAAGCCCACCCAGCCCCACCACTCTGCAGCAGAAGGCTGAAGTGTGGCACTGCTCCAGGCTCCATCACTCCTTCTAGATGGGGTTCTCTGACCCTTCATCTGACCTGCTAGGCTAGCCCCTACTCAGACCCAAATCATCAGCTTGCAAACTAGCTTCTCAGCCACCTGAAGGTTGGCACTGCACTGGCCCCTCTCCAAGTAACATGCCCCAGGTACTTTTCCTCTCCTCTCACTAGGAGAAGCTCTGGGTTCCATCAACTCACCCTAAACTTAGGTTCCAAACACTTCCAAGCACCTTGGGAGGAGAAGTATGTGGGTGAAGGAGAATTTCTTGGAAATGACTTTCCTACCAAACCAGGACCTATATCTCTCAGCCCTCGATGCAACCACGCTGCTAGGGAAAGCAACTGAAACTGGGCAGGTCTCAGAAATTTCTGGAGGCAGCCCCTGAACACCAAAAGCACCTTGAACAAAGGGTGACAGTTTGGGGACAAGCAGGAGAATGACAGTCTTCAACAACACTGGATTTCCTGGACATGATTCACTAAAGGGGAAGTTTTATTTTCTTGCTAGGAGATCAGGGGAAGGAAGCCTCAGATTACCTTTTTCCCAAACCAGATTTTAAAGTCAGTGTATTAATATATACTCAATCAAATCATTAGGTACATTTTTGTAGGGCTGGGGTTATCAAAGAAGTGGGCCAGAGGAGGACAGCAAGGGAAGAAATACTGGGAGCACACCTGGCAGTGCATGGTTAGCTCTGTTCTGCCCCAGAGCCAAGATCCTTCTTCCTCCAGCCCAGCAGCAGCTCTACCCTACAGCTGGGGCAGGAAGCAATTCCCACCGCCACCTGGGCTTAGAGCTACCACAGGACATCGGCTCTCCCTCTAGCTGACCTGCCTGCAACCTCTCACTGGGCAGGAGGGCTGAATCTCCCCATGCTTATGCTTGACGTTTGGGATTCAACTTAAACCAGGGCCTGGAATCCCCACCTGAGCCTTCCTTCTTCCCAGGTTCATCATCCTGAGAAAGAATGGGGCTGTCTACATCTCCCAGCCCCCGAAGAGGTGCTGAAGGTGTGGCAGCAGCTACAAGGTGCGGATGAGTCGGGGGAGGGAAAATAGGGGGAGCGGACTGCCATAAGCAGAGGTAGGCCATCTAGTGCAACCAACAGACGGACAGAAACCAGAAGGCCAAATAACCCAAGCAAGGAAGTCTGAAGCGCCCTTTCCTTGGAAGGGCCACCCCAGCCCTTGGTGCTGCATCCTGGTCTCCGGTGGAGTGTACGGTCCAGACCTGTTAGATGCAGAAGACGGAAGGCGGAGTCCGTCTATCTCCGGCTGCCTGCCTCTCCCTGCTGCAGACCCACAAGCATGGACGACCTGGCTGCCTCACACCACCAGGAGACCCAGACATACCCCAGAGAGCCTTACAAGGGACACACGGTGGACTCGGGGTAGCGGGATGCTGAGGGATGGACGAGTATATTCTGAGAGAGGATACTAGGAGCCTTGGGAGTAAGGGGCACCAGCAGGACGGTAAGAGCTATCCAAGCCTGTGAAACCAAGCAGGAGGAAGCTGGCCTTCCGGGACTGTGGCTAGTCCTGGAAGGCGGAGAGCATGTGTCCGTAGAGATAGTGGGAGCGAGCTGAGAGAGAGAGAGAGAGAGAGAAAGGCATTTGTGCAGTGAGTTGGGAGCGAACCCCTGGGAGAAGGATTGCAAGGTATCTACGGCGTGCTTGTAAGCTCGAAGCGCCCAAAACCTGAGAAAGCAGTAAGGGCAAGAGGCAGTGGGCGCGAGCAGCGCTGGAGCAGCAGGGCCGGCCC
>SJYA01002165.1:0-146823 GCA_006410615.1 Neotragus moschatus | reverse complement strand
GGGGCGGGAGGCGGGCTCAGCAGGAGTAGGTCTGCACTGCTGGGGTCTCCAGTCTCTGCGCCCCAGCCGTCCTGACTAGGAGTCGACAGCCGCCAGGGAACACAGAGCAACGGGATAGCGAGCGCGCGGCTCGCAGGTGGAGCCCTCCAGCCCGCGGCCGCGTTAACAGCGCCAGCCCGGAACAGCGCGCCCCGCCCCGCCCCGCCTTCCGCTCACCTTCAGGCGTGATCTTCTTCCGCGGGGACGGTGGAGGCGGCACGGGCCCCACGGTGGACGCGCGGAAGGTTGCCGGGAGCGTGTCGGCCGCGGCGCTGAGCGGGGCGCGGCCGTGGGGGTCCCGCGGGCGGAAGCGTTTCCTCCAGGAGGGCGCGCGGCGGAGCGCCTTGTCTTCCCCCTGCACCGGGGGGCGCGCAGAGGCCCGGGGCTAGGGCGCTATGGGCGCCCTTCGTCCCTGCCTGGGAGGGCAGGAAGTGCCTGTTCTAGGGGCACCTTTCCCTTCAGAAACAACGGAGCAAGGTCACGTCCCGTTTCCGGCCCTCAGCCGAAGTCCCCTGTGTCTAGGTGAGGTGCGGTCCCCTGTTCGAATGTGACATCCTGCAGTTTAACTCAGTTTCCCTGTCGCCTCAACCATCTCAAAGTGGGCTTGGGATGCCCACTGACCTTTAAAGTATCCCTCCTCTCAGCCTCATGCACGGGAAGTGGTCACCAGCCAGCCTCCATGCACTCCTTCCTGCTCTTCTGGAGACTCAATATGGCTGCAGCCCCAGTGTCCTGGAGGAGTGCTGGGTCAGGAGCCAGGAGACCTGGCTTCCATTTTACTAGCTGTGTGACCCTCATAGGTGACCTCTCTGAGCTTCAGTTTCACTATCTATGAATGTACAGGCTGCCTTTATGCTGGATCTGGGGAGAGCAGTGACAAGGCTAGGTCAGGCAGACGGCCAATCTGAATAGGCTCCTCCAAAGGACGCAGTGGACAGCCCCTGCTATCTGCCCGCTGTATTGCCAGCCAAGCCTCCAAAATAACTATCACTGCCAAATGGCACCCAGAGCCATAACCCCCTACAGGATGTCCCTCTGCACAAGCCTCCCAACCCACCCTTCAGAGCCCACATCCACCCTCCTTGGCGGCCATGCCTAAAACCCCTCAACCCTTGTGTTGGCAGAACTGTTGCGGGCGGAGTGCTACCAGTGGGACTGAGAGACACCAGCCCACCAATTCTCACGTCAACAACCTCTCCCAGCCCCATTAGGGCTTGCTGCTCCTGCCTCGAGTAGGCCAAATGTTCCCATCAGTTCTTAGCACCATGTATACCTGTCATAGCATTTTTAAATGTACTGATGAGATTATGTCATCAATTTATTTCTCTTCTCGTCGTCCTTCTCTCCCCCACCTCCACTTTCAAATTCTAATCTTCATGGGGTAGCGATTTTGTTCTTTTTGTTTCAACCAATATATTCCCCAGCCTCTGAGTAGTGCCTGGGAATACTGTAGGTACTCAATCAATAATTATTAAATGGCAGCTGGCTCCCTATGCACACATCCCACCCTGAGTTTATGAGGAACTTTCCTCATCAGTTCTGTCTTGCCCATGACCCTATCCTTATCCTAGTCCCGAGACTCTTCTCTTCTGCATGCTTTCTCTCCATTTCCACCTTCAGCCAACACTGAAGTCTTCTTTCTGTTTTTCTCCCCTGTCCTCTACTAGTCAGGTGTTCTTTCTGTTCAGCATCTCCTCATTTCCCTTGAGTCCTGCTATCCCTGTACAGGAGAACTGGATGTAGCCCTCCAGGGCCTTAATGCTTGAGAAGGGAAACCAAGAACCAGAACTGTCAGAGAATACAGTTCCAAGAGACAACCCAAGATTGCTTATGATGTGCTAGATGGCTGGACAGGAGGCAGGCTCTCGGATCTCCAAACTTCCCCTCCCGGCCCCCCAGCTACTGCCCAATAGCCCCGAATCTCATATTCATGGGACCTGGCCTTCTACTTTAAGCTTCCTTTTAAAAAATCAGTTCTCTCCAGCCCTACATCCAGCTGCATCCCAGAAAGACCACTACATTGCCAAGATAATATCACCTACTCAGTAACTCTCCCTCAATGTCTGAAGCCTGGTATCTCCACTTTTAGGAGGCAGTGGAATATAGGAAAAAGAATACAGGAATCAGATACACTTTTGCTCAAGTCCTGCTCTGCCACATACCAGCCTATGACTGTAGATAAGTTACCTGGGACAGCAAGTTACCTCCTTGATCTTCAATTTCATCTGCAAGATGGGATGGTAACCTGTCTCATGTGATTATTACTAGCATAAAATAAGATGGCTGCCATCACTTCACTCCCATGCCTGGCCCCATGCCTGGCTTTAAATGGGCATTCAAAGACTGTTTTTGTCAGGACTGAAGGAGTAAAGAGCCTTCTAAATTAGAAAGCACCATTCAAAGATTCATGAGAAAGCTATATCAAAGGAAGCTTAGACCCTAGTGTATGAGAAATAAGTAGGAAGGTCCTCCTTGTAGGGGCATTGGGAAGATTCAGATCTCAGAACAGGGACACCTAGTGGGGTTTGGCAGTTTATCTCCTTGACTGAAATGCACACACACGCGCGCACACACACACACACACACACACACGTGTGTGTGTGTGTGTGTGTGTGTGTGTATGGTAAATAATACACTCCAAATTTCAAGGTACCTCTGTGAAGAAAACACCCCTTTACAAATTCTGTGTGTTTCTAAGTGTGTCCTATCTACCAAGGCAGAGTAGTCATTCCACCAATGGGTTTTATTCCTGTTAAACCCAACCAAGAAAAGATTAACTGATATGTAGGTAACACTAATGGTGTCCCATGAGGAGGCCCAGAAGTCTAAAGAGAGGCACTGATGGGGTGGGGGTGCAAACAAAGGGAAGCTGCACAGAAAATGGGGATCAGCAGATCTGATTGAAGATGGAGAAACTAAAAATAAATAGTCTGGGCTCTTTTAACTTGTTGGGAACCAAGGCAGGTAAGGCAGACCTGACAGGGAGGGCAGGCAAGGCTGATGATAGGAAAGTGAGTAGGGAGGTGGAAGGGGAGAGAAGGCAGGCACTGAAGGGACTGTGTCCTCAGGAAACCTCTATGTTAGCAGGCATCTCTTACGGAAGTACGGCCAGAACTTAGGAGCCTTCTCAGAAATAGTCCAGCCTAAACCTGAGAGGAAGCCCTGACAAAATCTAGTTGGACAGGGCTGTTTCTTCAGTGACCAGGGTACATGAGTAAAACTAGAGGGGAAGCTGGGATGATAGCAGCCTGAGCCATGTGTTTAACTACCTCACACTGAACTGAGGAACATGTGAGCAAACCTGTCATTGAATGACCTCAGGGTAACTTCCACCTCCAAACAATCACACTGCTGGGCGGGTTGGAAACTTTATGAACAGGCTGGAGATGTGCTTTGCTGACAACACTGAAAAGAGGAGGCCTAAGAGATACAGTCGGACAAGGCACTCCAGTACTCTTGCCTGGAAAATCCCATGGACAGAGGAGCCTGGTAGGCTGCAGTCCATGGGGTCGCTAAGAGTCGGACACGACTGAGCAATTTCACTTTCATTTTTTACTTTCATGCACTGGAGAAGGAAATGGCAACCCACTCCAGTGTTCTTGCCTGGAAACTCCCAGGGACAGAGAACCCTGGTGGGTTGCCGTCTGTGGGGCTGCACAGAGTTGGACACGACTGAAGCGACTTAGCAGCAGCAGCAGCAAGAGACACAATAAAAGGTATGATCCCAAAGAGATTGCCTTTGGGGGAAACCTCTGAGCTTCTGTAGTTAGGAGGTTTGGGGCACAGAGTTTGAAAATGCTAGAGGTTCAAGGAAGGAGTTTCATAGAGACTTCTCTAGGCCTATTGCTAGGCCTATTTCTGCCTCCTCAACCCCCTGACATCATTCCCATCCTCTATGGCTCTCCTCTCTTAGGTTATTCCACCCAAGGAAAGAACTCATGAACTTCAATGAACCAGCAGTGACCACCAAATCTTCAAGGTCCCCAGTTCACAGTCAGGTACTCACATCATCCAGCTTCCGGTCTGTGCCCAAAGCCAACAGGTTGTTGAACTCTCTCTCCAACACTTGGCGTGCCTAGAGTCCACAAGGTAGACAGGGAGAGTAGAGAGGGGCTATGGTTAATGACTTCTAATACCATCTTTCACCTGTTTCGTAGGGAGTACAAGGGTGGAGATGGGGTTTTCAGTTTATTTAACCCACTGGCCTTTGATACTGTTCCTTTAAGCCTGACTTTGGTGTCCTCCTACAAGTCAAACTGTAAACCTTAGGAGTTTTTCATATGGAGCTAATTAGAAAACTATAATTAAAAAAAAAAAAAAAACAACAACTAGAGAACACATGGATGGACAGGCTTCCCCTACTGGGGGAAAAAACCAACAGTTTGTCTATAAGGGAATATCTTGGCATATTACTTTTCTGAAGGGGTAAATATGCATGGAGAACATGGATAATAAAGACTTATTTAGATTATATAAATGTATTTTATGAAGTTCTAAATAAAATTTTTAAGTTAGGAGACTGCTCAGTCATGGATATTGGTAGCCCTTAGGCTGTGTGGGGCATAAAGGTCTTCTGTAGGCCTCCTAGTACATTAACTCACTAGGATACTTGAGAAATACCAGAAACAGGGAAGTTTTCAAAATTGCCACCAGCTATTTTTAACCATTTTTAATGAAGGAGTCCATATTGGATCAGATCCTACTTCCCTTAATAGCTAAGCTAAATGAATGGGTCAGAAAAACAAGAATGGTTAGAAAGCAACAGAGGGGTAGCCCTGCCACTGTTTACAGATGTACTGCTATCCACGAAAACTGGATGTATGTAGAGACAGGAAACAAGACAAAACAAGCCCACTTCTGAGTAGAAAATACTAACCGTAGAATTCCGTGAGGATGGTCTTTGTGGGAAATGGGAACATAGTATTTTTATAAATGATCAAAAAGGAGATGCATGATTAATTTTCAAGTATCCAGATGACACTGTTCCCCTGGGTAGTGAAAAATGACTATGAAGTTGTGGAAGCGGGCAAGAAGGCGACCAATGAGGCTGCAGGTGGACAATCATAGAGATATTGGATTTTGTGGGGAAATCTTAGCTCTTCCTCTGGGTAGTGAAAAATGACTATGAAGCTGTGGAAGCGGGCAAGAAGGCGACCAATGAGGCTGCAGGTGGAGAATCATAGAGATATTGCATTTTGTAGGGGAAATCTCAGCTCTTCCTTGAGAACAAGGGGAATCTGTGTGATCCATTCTGACTGGTGGGGAGGGGTCACTGTAAAGAGACTACAGGACACCCTGAGCTTGTGTGCGGCCTTCACCCCTAAAAGGCCAACACACCACCAAAATTAAAGACAATTCAGCACTACCTTGCACAAGCAAAAACTTGTCTGTTCCCAGAATAGCTTGTGCAGCTCTGGTGGTTGAATTTCAGAAGATATATGACAGCTGCAAACAGTCCAGACAAGGGTAGCTAAAATGATCAGGGAATGGAAACAACTCTATATGAGAAAGGCTAAAAGAATTAAGACCATTCTGTCTGGAAAGACAAAGCCTCAGACGCAGAGGTAGCACAATCAGGGTTTATGAAATGACAAGAAAGTAGAACTAGTCAAAAAGAAACATCTGTACCAAATCACAGACAATTAGGATGAGGTGGTTGTCCTCCCCAGGGGGAGCCCAAGGTGAATTACATTTAGGAGAAATAAAATCAGGAAGTACTTTACTCAACAGGTCATAATTCTAGAGTCCATTATCCACAGGAAGTTAAAAAGGTCAAACATAAATAAGTTCAGGAGAATTTAGATATATTCTTAGATGATAGCTCCATAATAAATATGAAATGTAATGGAAGGAGATGTCTAATCTTTTGAGCTGTTGGCAGGGAGAGAAAGCCTTGGCATGGAGCAGCTCTGAGCTGTGTTCTTTGGTATATTTAGCTTTCTTAAACCTAGGGACCCCGGAGCAGATCCCTAGGATGGCAAACAAAGGAGATACAGGTTCTCTGGTCCTTCTGGGCCCTAGGGCTAGGGTTCTTCATTTTCCTCTATGAATAGTCAGGTCAGAAAAGCAACTTGAAGAAAAGTCTCAACTGTAATGGTGTGGCTGGGAGGAGATGGAGGCACCCACTGCAGGCCTGTGCTGAGTGTGTTCTGTTTGTGAGGAACACTTGTTTCCTAGGCAACTTGGTTATGCACAAGGACCTCTTGGAGGTTTGAGGGCATTTGTGATCCCCTCTAGGGCAGGCCTCCCGCCGATCCATAAACCTATGCATATCAGAGGGAGAGAAAGCAAGAGGGAAGGGAGACGGAGATTGAGACTGATGACAAGGATGCCCACCTGGGTATTTTGTGTGGGTATCTGGAGAACCAGGGCCAGCGTGTTGTGGTCAAAGTTCTCGTCCAGGGCCAGCAAAGCGCCATGCACACCACTCTCATGGAGGTTTCCTGCGTAGTCCCGGAGCCCAATAGACTGGACCCAGTGAACTACCTGGTCATTGGTCCAGACCAGCACATCTGGAGGGTGGGGGCAGAAAAGCAGCAGAGACAGGTGTGGCCAAGGCCTCTCCAGGGACAGAAATGGAGGTCCCTGGACCCAGAGCCCCAGTCTATCCTGTTTGTCTTGGCTCCTACCCACTCCCACCCCCCCCTTAACTTTCCACATCTTCTGTCCTCCCTGGCACCTGGGCTCTTGGAGAACCAGCCCATACTACTCCATTCTTGTCAGCCTGCAGGTTCAGGCCAATAGGCNCCTCTCCAGGGACAGAAATGGAGGTCCCTGGACCCAGAGCCCCAGTCTATCCTGTTTGTCTTGGCTCCTACCCACTCCCACCCCCCCCTTAACTTTCCACATCTTCTGTCCTCCCTGGCACCTGGGCTCTTGGAGAACCAGCCCATACTACTCCATTCTTGTCAGCCTGCAGGTTCAGGCCAATAGGCTTTATTCTCAGAGCCCCTGTATCCGGCATCCCCTGTCCCTAAGCAGGAATGGCCCTTTTCTTAGTCTTTCTACCTTCAAGGTCTCTCCTTAGACTTGCCTTTCTTTCTGCTCAAACCCCACTCACAACACCAAGTTCTCTGAGCACCTTCTCACATCCTTGCCTTTGTCTGGTTGGTGGCCCTGTCTTGTGTGTGGGGCGGGGGCTGTTTCTTCTCCAACAGATGGCAGCATCCTCTGGGCAGAGCCTGTGCCTCCCTACCGGCTCTGCCTTCCCTCTCAGATCTTGACCTCTGCTATGGCACAGGATGCCTCTCCTGTCTCCCCTCAGCCAGAGGCTAGGTCCGCGCAGGCCCTCGTCCCCCCGGCTGCTTCCACAACCCTCAGAGGCTCGACAGGCTTACCCTTGATCTCATGCTGGCTTTCTTCCCGCCGCCTCTCCAGCTCCTTCCGGTCATAATTCAGCCTCTTCAGGCACATGATGCCATACTGAAGACTGGTTCTGCAGGCACACAGCCCCCCTGAGCCAGAGCCTCAGTGGGGTTGCATTTCAACCTCATCTGCCCCACATCCAGCACCAGTCACAGCACATCAAGACCTACATCCTCCAGGGCAAAGAGCGTCTCAGCTTGCTCCTTCTCCGCCTTCCCCAGGGCTTAGACACGATCCATTCAAGGGTGACTTCCCTCTCTCTGCCTACCCTACCCCTCTTCCCTTTAAGCCAGGGTGTGGGCTTGACTGATGAAGGAAACTTCTTTGAATGATAGCAACATGTCCTTCCCTCTCCAGGGTCTGAAATGACAAAGACCCCTACAGATCCTCTTTTGTATGCCCATTTCATTGAGTCCCTAAAATGGCCTATGGTATGACCTGCCTCTATACTGACAGCCCCGCTGCTCCTCAGACATGGCAGGCACAGGCGCGCTTGGCCTCTGTGCCTTGGGGCCTTTGCAGTGGCTGCTCCTTCCTACTGTGACATCCCTCCCCCTTAGACTGCTACATGGCTCACCCTCCTGTCTCCTTTAAGTTTTTGCTCAAATGTATTTCAAGTTGAGTAGTTACCTTGTCCATCTGATTTAAAACTGCAACATCACCAGCATCACCCCCAGCCCATATTCCCAATCCGCCTTACTCTGGTCTAATTTTTTTCCGGCCCCCTTTTATCTATTAACATTCTGTATATTTATAATTCCTTGCTATGTCTCCCAGTTACAATGTAACTGGAAGCTTTGTTTTGTTCACTGATGTCTCTTAAATCCCTAGAATGGTGCTTGACACATTCCATAAATGTAAACATCATAAATGCTAAATGGATCACATGAAATAATTCACATAAACTATTAAAGTACTTTAAACTGTACCAGGTGCATACTATGTACTCAGTGAAAAATGACTAAGCCAGGCCAAAACCCAAAGACTGTAGAAGGGACCCCGCAGGCTATCAGTCCAAGTTCCGACCTAATGCGAGAGTCCCCTCTTTAACAACCTTCTGGGTATTATGAGCAAGTGTGCCTGAACACTTCTGCTGACAGGGAGCTCACTACCTCTCAATGCAGCTCATTCTCCCTTGAGCAGCTTTCCTTGTAGTGTTCTTTAAACTTGAACACTACTCTGTCATCCAGCCTCTCTGGATTTTACCACCTATTAAGTGGAGGAATAGAATAGAAGGTCTCTCCCAACTCCAACTGCTTTTGACTATCACTGAGGTCATCGCTTTGTGAGATTAAATTATGCTGGATTGCTCCCTACTTTCCTTACCTCAGTTCTACCCAGGTAGCCCATCTGCCCAGAAAAAAATCCCTTATAGCTCAGAGACACCATTTCTAGGAACCGTTTTCTGGCTCATGACCTTTAAGCCTTTTGGTCCCCTAGAAGGAGGGCAGATGCACACAGACCTCCTAACTGGAAATGCCTCTAACTGCAATCTTACTAAAATTTCAATACAGTTCCTATGACTTTCAAAAAGCTATTGTATGGTATAGCAGAAGTATAAAGCCCTTAAAAGTCTGGGTCTGAATGCCAGCTGTCCCACTCTCCAGGTGAGTGGCACTTGGCATATGTGAAAGGGGGGTAGTGCCTCTCCTGCAGAATCACCGTGAGCATTAAAGGTGATCCTGTATGACAGGGCTTAGCCCAGCCCCCAAAATGTAAGAGGCACTCAGTAATGGTACCACTCTTAGGAGGACATTGCTGATTATTGTGTGTGTGTGTTCTCATACCAAAATCGGAGATTCTCATGGAAACCTGCTCAATGGAATACTATGGTCTAAGGAAAAGAGCTCTCAGTGAAGTGTCAAGAAAGAATGTTGGCCCCATTCCGCAGCCACTTGAGACCTGGTGACACTCAATCTCTATTGGACTTGTTTTCTCCATCTGTGAAAGAAGTTTTTAAATATCCCTTCCTCATCGCTAAAAAGTTATAACTTAAAAAACATTTTTTAAAGATGAGAATATGCTTATGAAATACTAAGTGGAATGAAAGCAGTTATAGACATAATGGAGGTAATAAGGAGTGCAGAAACGCTTCATTAACTCTGAAGTCCTGACGATTTGGGGCTGCATCTGGAACCATGTGTATAGGCTGAGTCTCTCTCCTGGGACCTGGGCAAAGGGTCAGAGGAAGACTTCCATACCGCTGGGCAGGCTGGGCTAGCAGATCCTGAAGCAGCCGAGGCACATCTCAGCTTGGTGGGCAATGGCCCTTCTCTCCCCAGCCCCATCAATCACTCAGCGAGGACAGGTGCAGCCAGGTCTGGCAGCCTCCCAGACTGACAGGGACAAAAGAGTGCCTTAGCCTTAGCGGTGAGGGGGGTGGGCAGACAGCTAAGGGTCCCAGCACAGGAGGTTCTCCGGCATGGTGGCATGGTTTACGTCGGGAAACTTGCATTCTGATCGTATCCCTGAGTGACCTTGGGCTGCTACTCCTTCCTATCCCTCAGTTTCCTCACTCATAAAAATATGGAGGCTAACTAATCTCTTCCAAATAAAATTTGTTCTTTATGAGTTGGCGAGACCAAGGGACACCTCCAGAGTCCAAATAGAACTTTGAAAAGCCACACACTCTCAGCTGTAACCTTTGACACATTAACCACTCAAGGCAAAAGACCTGGCTCAGATAGTTGGTATGATGTGAAGCTGAATGTTAAAAAGGACTTCCTAAAGACTATAAACTCCTGGAACCATTACCACCCACTTTACTCTCCCACCCAAATGCCAGCAGGGGTCAAGCATATATTTCAAATGAGTGAAGCAGGCTGGAGGGGCTGGGAGGACCTGGGGAATACGTATGTTTTAGGAGGGCTGCCTCCCTAGCTCCAGCTGGTTGTTTCCATGATCCTGTTTTTTAAGAGAAGCCAGACATCCAGAATTCTGTGTAATATTTCTTAGTGTTTAAATGTTGGCAACTAAAGTCATAATTTTAGAAATACAAGGTAGGCCAAACAAAATACATTAGTGAGCCAAATTCTGCTCTCAGTTGGTGACCTCCATTGCAGACATTTTTGCACAGATCTGTTAAGGGGACACTGGATAACTTTCTGTACAAAAAGGATGTATGTTTAAAGCTGAGAGGCTCAGATCTAGGATGTTAGCAGAGCAAGAATCCAGATAGAACTTTCCTCTGATCTTGTAAGGAATTAGGCACCTAAAATAGATGCTGGGTTCAGTATGAGTCTTCTCCGGATACATGCAGGGAATTCAGCAAGCCCACTGACAAGAAATAAAAAAATGCATATCTATGAGGAAATTTTTCCAAGTGAAGCTAAAAAGAAATGACTCTGTCTTAAGAGTTGGAGGTGAGAGGATTGAGAGGGTAACAGGCAGGAAGGACAGTGGTCTCCAAATGGAGGAAATAGGTTGCAAGTGTCAGACATTTTTCTCTCTCTTAAGTGGCAGGAGGAAACAAACCAGCGATTTTTTTCCCTTCTCTATACAAATTTAAAAGGAGGTTTCTCTTAAAATACTGTGTTGCCATAATGACACCTGGTTTCACCTGAAGTTGCTGCTGCTGCTGCTGCTGCTAAGTTGCTTCAGTCGTGTCCGACTCTGTGCGACCCCATAGACGGCAGCCCACCAGGCTCCCCCGTCCCTGGGATTCTCCATGCAAGAACACTGGAGTGGGGTGCCATTTCCTTCTCCAATACATCAAAGTGAGAAGTGAAAGTGAAATCGCTCAGTCGTGTCAGACTCTTAACGACCCCATGGACTGCAGCCCACCAGGCTGGAAAATCCGTCCATGGGATTTTCCAGGCAAGAGTACTGGAGTGGGGTACCATTGCACCTGAAGTTAACTATTTTCAAACCTTGAGTTAACCAAAGCATTTTTCTTATGGAAATGTTTGTCTTAAACTATGTTAATGTACTATGCATTTATCCCAGACTGTCTTCAAGCTGGTTCCGCCTAATAGCTCAGAACAGACTTGACAAACCAGTATGTTATACTCACACACTATTCCCCTAATCTATGTAAATGAAACTGTTTGTATGGCAATCTGCCCTTCTACGTAGAAGATTCAAGTCAATGTTTTATGGCCCAGGATGAATAATCTGTTGCCAAGATTATCCCAAAATGCATTTTATGGATGAGGGGCCTGGTGCCATTCTCAGTTTTAAGACATTCCTTTCTTTCATTGACAGACTGCTAGTGACTACATAACATCCAGCTGAAGACTAGTAGGGGGCACTCTTTCTGCCCTCTTCTGATGCCTGTNTTCCGTCCATGGGATTTTCCAGGCAAGAGTACTGGAGTGGGGTACCATTGCACCTGAAGTTAACTATTTTCAAACCTTGAGTTAACCAAAGCATTTTTCTTATGGAAATGTTTGTCTTAAACTATGTTAATGTACTATGCATTTATCCCAGACTGTCTTCAAGCTGGTTCCGCCTAATAGCTCAGAACAGACTTGACAAACCAGTATGTTATACTCACACACTATTCCCCTAATCTATGTAAATGAAACTGTTTGTATGGCAATCTGCCCTTCTACGTAGAAGATTCAAGTCAATGTTTTATGGCCCAGGATGAATAATCTGTTGCCAAGATTATCCCAAAATGCATTTTATGGATGAGGGGCCTGGTGCCATTCTCAGTTTTAAGACATTCCTTTCTTTCATTGACAGACTGCTAGTGACTACATAACATCCAGCTGAAGACTAGTAGGGGGCACTCTTTCTGCCCTCTTCTGATGCCTGTCAGAAGCTTTCTCTATCTCCGTTATACTTTAATAAAACTTTATTACACAAAAGCTCTGAGCGATCAAGCCTCAGGCCCTGGATTGAATTCTCCTCTGGAGGCCAAGAATCCCGGCGTCTTTTCACTCAGCAACAACCTTTCAGCACTAAACCCTCAAATTGCAGTGGAGACAAATATATGACTTTCCCTAAATGGAGATCTGTCACTATCCCAAACTGGTAAAGAAAAAGCACCTCTATTCCTGGAGACAGACCCCCAGAACTGGGGGAGACCTGTGCTGGGAGGCAGCCGTGGGCTCCAGCCTGGCTCACCGGTGGGAGCTGTCCACCATCTTCAGGTGGACCCGAAGGTCCTTCTTGGTGAGGTGATCCAGCATGCGAGCATCCACGAGGCACTCCATGAAGTAGCTGCGGTACTGGGGGAGCCCCAGGCTGGGGAGCCACTGGTTCCCAATCCACTCGTGGTTCATATCCCCATAGACCAGGGTCTGAGGAACAAGATGGGGGAGGATGGGGGCAAAGGCAGCGTCAGCAGGTTGCAGCTGGCGTACTGTTGAGAGAAGACTTACTCCAGCGTCCACGCAATGCAGTAAAATTGCAGCTTACTTTTACGGAGAGGCTGGGGAACAATGTCTGAGGATAACATACCGATTTGTCAAGTGGGAGGTGGGGATTTTTAATGGAATGTTTTAAACCCTGAAATGATGTATTCCTACTCACTTATCAATTATCTACAGTACTGAAAAGAAGCAACTATCTAGGCAGCAGGTAATAGGAACTCCTTCCCATCAACTTGAAAGGCATTTGTGGTACTGTAAGGCAGACTTGTCTTCCTGATTTTCCAGTCAGCCACAAGCCTGCTGAGTCCAGGGGTCAGGCTGCTTATGGAGGACCTACAGCGTGGCTAAGAAAGCCAGTCTTTCTTGGGAAACTGTCTTCATATGGTCCACAAGGGATTGTGTTTGACTGAAGATGTAAAAAAAAATGAAGTAAGGAGACCTGTGCCTGAGTAGCCAGTGCTCTTCTCTAAGGCTTGGTGGTCTCTCCAGAAATCCTCTAGGTCCTTTGTACGCTGCCTCACCACCCCCAACACAGCGAGTGCACCACCCTCTACCCAGTCTGGTTCTGAGAGGCCTGCTCCAGGTCTTGCGGGCAGGGACCTCTCTGAACATCTATATCCTTAGAAAGAATTTTAATGGCAACCCTCAATCACTCTTTTTACCTAATCTGATTTTTTTAGAACTGAAAATTTTATCTTCATTATCTTTTAAAAAATAGTTCATAACATATAAAATATATGCAGCATATGTTCCTTGTGAAGCATAAAGATGAAGTTAACATCTCTGGATGTCATCCACTGAGGCCTCCATCCCTGTGTCTTCCCCAGCTTGTGCCCTGCTCCCTCGAGAGGAAACACCTCTCCTGAGTTTTATATCTTCTCCTGCTTGAGAAAATGTTTTATTGGTTCTTACGGTCACTGATGCGTACTTCTTTAAATAATATAATTGCATTTGCTTGGTTGAGAGTTTTAATAGAAAATCTTTCGGGACTTATAGTTTTCATGTTACACTGTATGTGTGTCATTTATTTCCTCTGCTGAATAGTATTTTGCTATGACAATATACTGTAACTGATCCATCCAGTCCACTATTGCTGCTGTTGCCCAGTAAGTATAAACAGTGCTGCTCTGGGCTTCATTTTACTTCATGGCACTCATATCTATCTGACATACTGTCCATTTATTTGTTTATTTACTGTCTGTCTCTCCACTAGAATATAAACCCCCGGAGGGCTAACTTTGCTTACTTCTGTAGAGCAAGGCCTAACACCTAGTAGCTGCTCAACAAATCCTTGCTAAGTGAATGAATGAAAGCCCTTTGCTAAGCTCACCAGGGGTACCCCCAAGAGGGTCAGGAAGAGGAAGAGGATTCATACAAATCATCTCAATACTCCTGGGAAGGGTGTCAAACTGAGGGGAAGAGGCAGGCAGGCTTGGGGCACAGCCATCCAAGGCTCCTGACCTGCCATGGTAAAAACCAGAGGTAACGGAAGGGGACTGAGGAAGGAAGGAGGTGGGGCTTCAGCAAAGGAGAAAACCTGTGCCCAGGGCTATTGTGTGAAGAGGGACCTAAAAGACAAGGGCTCAGAGTCCTCCAGGAGCAAAGCTGCTGGGAGAACGCTACCCCAAACTGCTGCGAGCTGGTTCTGAACAAGGGGACAGGGTCTTACCTGAGCCCAGCTGCCCTCCTCACTGTCCTGGGAACAAGTGCAGCATGTCGAGGGAAAGAGGCAAAGTCAAGAAACCTGGCAGCCTCCACCCAAGGCCCCATCAGGAAGAAAGAGCAGACACCCCAGCAGCTGGATGGGTGACTAGGGAAAGCTTGCTGGGATGGTTTCAGCATAGAAGGCTGGTGCACATGCCTATGTTTGCAGTGAAAGGGGCTCAAATGTGTGTGTGGCAGAATCACAGCCAGCCAAGTTCCCAGGTCCTCATCACCCTCCCTGTTCTTTCCCCAAGGATCCAGCGCAAGGGCAGAGACTGGCTTCATGTCCGTAGCCGGGCAAGATTTTCCCAAGTCCTCCTCTTCTCTGCAGTACATCAGAAGCCTAGCGTGAGCCTGTGAGCCCCCTGGGATGCACCTCCACCCCCACGAACTGTTTCCATTCTCACTTCTTTCCCACCAACCCACCACTCCGAGAGCAGAGCTCCATCAAACAGCAGGGAGCCCAATCTTATACTGTTATCAGCTGCAACCCCCTTTGACTTCCTATAACCTTCCCCTCATCCTCATGCAAGTCATCAGTCCTAACCCCAGTCCCAGGACCCAGGGCCTGACTCACTGTTTTAGTGGATGCTGCCAGAGTTTCCATCTCTTCGTGGGTGACCCAGACATTCCCAGAAGACTGCAGGCAGAGAAGAAACCTAGCTGGTCCTGTGTGAGGGTGCCTAGGCTCCCTATCAGGCTGAGAGCCTCAAGGACAAGGACAAAGCTGCCTTCCCCAAGTCCTATCACAGGCCCAGCCCAGAATTCTGCAGTCTAGCTCTGAGCAGCTCTCTTTTATCACCGTGTCTGCACCGCTAAGCACAGTGTCTGGCACACAGAAGTACTCAGCAAATGTTTTCTGAATGAGTATGAATAAATGGTGTGAATCTGGTATAAGGACTAACCCAATCACAGAGACAGACTACAGTGAAAGATTTCCTCTGGGCCTCTATGGAGAGGTTTACATTCTACTGGAGAAGTTGGAGGGCCAGAATTTACAAATAAATGCCCTATTCCCTCTGCTTCCCACAAAGGCCCTGTTTGCAAACTCTGCCCAAAGATCTAGAATACCTGGCAAAGGAAGAATTGGGGAGATGGAGCTCATGGGCAGTTATGTGGGAGGCAGGGAATTACACCTGCTGAGATCCTGCTGAATCAGTGCTACCACCTCTTGGAGGCCAGCTGGGACCCTTTGTGGGGACAGGAAATAGGGGCAGGACTCAATGCTACCATCTTCCCACTGACCCATGGGAAACTTTGCAGATACTATTCTGGGGCTTCTGAAAATATTCTAGGTGAGGGAGAGGCCACTCACAGTCCTGGAGGTGGGCGGGGCAGAGGGGCTGGTCAGTGACACCATCTCCTGGATGGCCAGCCGGAGCTTGAGCCGGTGCAGGGCATTGCTGATGCCAATTTCTCGCTGGATCTCTGTGTCCGATAGGGCTGACATGATGGCGCCACTCTTGACGTTGGCCCGGCAGGCTGCCACATACCAAGCAGGCATCCCTACCCAGAGCTGCAGATACGAGGCACAGAGGGTAAATTCAGCCCCTTCCCCAAGATCTGGCTTCACTCAATACTGAGAGGCAATGGTCAGGCCTCATCCATGGTCCCAGAATAGCAAATGTGGAGCAGAGGAATTTAGACATGCGGAATGACCATCACCAAATGCTTTTTCTCATTTAACAGGAAACTCTGGGGCCTGGGAAGGTGGAGGGATTTTACCAATACTGCATAGGTGATCAGCTCCTGTGGATAGCTATAGGAAAAGTGAAACCACCTGTGAAAGTCTTATGGCTCAGTGATGATTAATTCCCAGACTTAGCCACCCTAGAGCCATCAGAATATAACATCCACTATGTCCTCCAAAGTAACAGGTGTGCATGTTTGGGGAAAGGGGGGGTTGGCTAAGTGCTAGACATGGCACTGTGCACTTCGCAGGGGAAAATTTTAGGAATACCACCCCTGTGCCTAAGGAGTCCTGTCCTTTCTCACGCACCCTTCTCACCAGGCCTGAGTAGACTTGGACGCCCTTTGCCCAGGTTTACCTCTAGCCAGGAGACCACAGTAGGGCCGTCCCACTGGGCAAAGGAGATTCCTTTTCTCCGGGCATCTTCAAGCAGCTGGTGTCTTTCGGGAAGAACAACAGATTCACTAGTCCTTTTTTCTTTGTCAACCATGCTTACTCTCAGGGACCATGGGCTCTGCCAAAATGTGGACTCCCACTAGCTCAGCTCCTCACCACAGGACTGCCACCTTTCCTCTATGCCTGAAACAGTGTAACACGAAGCCATGAGGAGCAGCACCTCTCCATTCCCAGAGGTGAGGGCTTTCAGTTTGTTTGCACATGGCCTGAAACACAGACATTTTAGTTTGCTCTGTCAGAGAGCCCAGCTGCTGGGTCACAGCACCCTTGTCTCCTTCTTGCTCAGGTCATCCTAAGAACAGTCTCCCAGCCCCCACTCAGACCAGGCTAACTCAGTTCAGAAAGGGCCTTGCTGGGCTCTGACTGCCTGAGCTCAGCCCCATGGCAGTCCTGGGGGACAAAAGTGAGTGAAGGGCTGGATCCCACCTTGGCAGAGCCTAGCCTGTACTTCTTACTTCTTCTTCAGTCTCCGGTCCTTTTCTGCCTGGGTTCCCAGCTTGGCAGGCACCATGGGCTCCTGCAGGCCGAGCTCAGACTCTGTTAGTAGTACAACTGGAATGGAAGAGACGGCGTATCAGCTAGGGCCTCTGCTTCTCCTCCCAAGGCCTGGGTCAGGACTGGAGAGCAGACCAGCAGGACGTGCCTCAGCACAGGAGAGCCTGCGGGCCCGAGGGGACCACCCATTCTCCCTGGAGCCTCCACACAACATCCCTACAACCCGGCAGTCCCACAGTGGCATCAAGTGGGTCACCCTGAGTCCAAAGAGCCTTCCCCTAGGGGCCTCAGCTCTGTAAGTGTTTTCCAGCCAGATGGCTAGAAGTTGTTCCACCCTAACAGCAGCAGAATCCTAGCAGAACTTGTCCCTCCTCCAGACCAAGCTGTGAAGGAAACTCGGAGAGCCAGAGTGGGCTTTGGGCTCAGCCAGGATTAGCCTGGCTGGGGCTGGGGTGGGGAAACAGGCACGCTCAGAGACGTGTGTCTGGGCCTCTTTCTCAGGGCCCCTCACTGGCACAGGTCACAAATGGGACATGCATGGCTCTGTCGTCTTCCCTTAAGGATCTCCTGAACTGATGCCAGAGCTCATGGCAGGGGCAGCGTTGTAGAATTCATTTAAGTCCCAGTCCCTCCTCACCAGTATACAGGGGGCAGAGGGTAATCCAGAAATCAGTCGGCAATGCTGCTTTCGGTTTAGGTGCCAACGTGGTGTGGGGAACATAGGAAATCAGAAGGCTTCAACACAAGATGCCTCTTGCACTGCCAGAGCTTCTCAGCCCTGGCCCCTCTCATCTGTGGCTGGCTCCATAATGTATTCTAGAAGGCCTTTATGAGCTAGCCCCAGCCTGGGATCTAAACCGACCTCTTCCATTTCTCCCACACCCTTCCCCCCCGACTCTGAAAAGATTCAACTATGTACAAAACTCTTGTACCCACCCTCTCCCCGTCTCACACACAAATGCTTCTTCTTGGCTAATTCCCACTTAGCCTCCAAGCTTCTGCCCAGGTGTTGCCCATCACTCCACTGCTCCATAACTGACCTCTGAATTCCAGAAGCATATTGCTATCTTAATATCATTTTGGAATCATCTCTTTACTTTTTCTTTTTCATCAGAAACTGAACTCCTTGAGGGAATGACTACTGCTCAGATACCTACTACGAAGCCTTGCTTACTACAGTAGTTAATAAATGTCTGTTGAGCAAATAACTGGATAGACGAGGGCAACAAGAGGAGGAAGGGAGGGAAAGGAAGAAAGAAGAAACAGGGGAAGGGACAGGAAGACAGCTAACATTTACGGTGCACCTACCACCGGCCAAGCACACACTGGAACTTTATNCTACAGTAGTTAATAAATGTCTGTTGAGCAAATAACTGGATAGACGAGGGCAACAAGAGGAGGAAGGGAGGGAAAGGAAGAAAGAAGAAACAGGGGAAGGGACAGGAAGACAGCTAACATTTACGGTGCACCTACCACCGGCCAAGCACACACTGGAACTTTATATTTTCATAGAGGTGTTAATAATGCTACCCTTGCCCAAGTACTTACTTGACCACAGTGTCTACCAAGTTACGATTAGGCATTAGGATATTTTGAGTCTTGGAGGCAAGATATACTAGGAATTAACAAGTGACTCTCCTAGGAGAAAAAAAAAAGCCCAAGAAATTTCTCCTGAAGGTCCTGAGCACAGTATCCTAGAAAACCTCTGAACTGGAAGAAACCTCAGCGGTCCAAGCTCACATTGGATACAGGAAGCCCTTCTCCAGTATACCAAATAAACAGCCATTCATCTGATGCCGGACACGTCTCATGGCAGAAGCTACCACCTCACGAAGCAGCCCTTCCAGCTGTGAAACAGNAGTATCCTAGAAAACCTCTGAACTGGAAGAAACCTCAGCGGTCCAAGCTCACATTGGATACAGGAAGCCCTTCTCCAGTATACCAAATAAACAGCCATTCATCTGATGCCGGACACGTCTCATGGCAGAAGCTACCACCTCACGAAGCAGCCCTTCCAGCTGTGAAACAGCTCTGACAGAAAACTGCTTCTCTGGAGCGGAGTCTCAGTGTCTGTGGCTTCTGCCCCCTGGTCCCTGGCAGAGAAGGCTGGATCCAAGGACACCCTCCTGCTTCTCCCCTACTCACACCCATTTAATAGGGTTAGACAGAGACCGTGGCCTGTGGGTCCATCCCGGCTCGGCTGGATCAGCCTGCCTTTCTCCTTCTTCCCAAACAGGCGGCCGATGGATGATTTGATGCCCTTGCGCTTGGCTCCCTTGTGCAAGGAGTCCTGGCTGCTGTTGCTGCTGCTGGGGTTGCTGCCTGGATCCTCCAAAGCACTACAGGATGACAGCCAGGACGGGGTGGGATGAAAAGAAATATACTTAAGTCACAGCATGAGAGATAGGAGCCAGACTTCAGGAAGAACTTACAGTAAGTGCCAGAACTGAAAGGGTAAGGGGGTATGATCAGAGCATGGGACCAAAAGAGACATGGAAATGTCCTTCTCTCATGGTGTTTCAAGGAGAAGTGAGATGTTCAGACACCTGGGACAGGTAAATTCAGCCTGTTCGGAGGCAGAGAGAGGGACGAGGTAAACTTGGGGACGGAGAGGCTTGAGATGGGGTCTGCTCCATTTACCTCTTGCCTTCTTCCTGGCTCAGGGCTGGGTGGCCAAGCTTTTCTAGCTGCAGTGTCCTGGGTGAGGAAGGAGGAGAAGTCTCACATTTTATGGTGGCTTTATCCTCTCGGTTCTCTTCCCAAGACACTGGTGACTGAACAGACAGTGGAGCCGTCAGGGGGTAGAGGGAGAGATCGGGGGCTTGCTGACCCAGCCCAGACAGGCGGAGGGGTGTACAGAGTGGCAGAGGTGAGGCCCTGCCGGGGCCTCTCACAGTTCAGACTCAGACTCAAGGGCCCAGGGGGAGAAGTTGAAAGGGAAAGGCGGGGGAAAGTTAACCTGTTAGTACCTGGGTCATCAGGCAGCACTCACCAGCAGCTTCCTCCTATGCTTTCTTAAGTCACTGGGCTGGAAGAGAGAGTGATGGGTGAGCTTGGACTCATCTTTTGGGTGCTTGAACATCTACCCTAAGGGGAACCCAGTGGTCTTAGGATGAGAAGACAGGACTCAGCGCCTTATACAGGCCTGAAGAGAATATCACAGCAAAACAAACCAACAAAACACCAGCTTGAAAAAAATAAATAAATCAGGGCTTCCTCTGAAAGAGAGAAAGACGTGTGGGCGCTGGGTTAGTTTCTTAAGCATTATCCAAGGGGAGAGGGCAAGAAAGTAACCACGTAGCTCTTTCCAAACCCAGATGGATGTGCTGGTAACCTGGCATGCCAAGGTCTATACACATCATAAGAAGAAAATGCCGTGACCCAACTGAGCGTGAGCCCTGCGGTCAGCTCCCCTCGGTCAACCCTCATGCAGAGCATAGTGATGACAAGGTTGTTCATCAACTGCCCCGAGTCTCTCACCAAGGTCATGACCCCCATCCGGTCCAGGTCCTGGGCAGCACTGCGGGAGGTAAGCTTAGGTGTGGCACGACCGCTGAGTGGAGGGGATGCGCTGGCCAGGGACAGGGCGGTCAGAGAGGTGGGGATGGAACCTCGTTTGTGCAGCTGGGTCAGGTCTAGGGCCTCCATGCTGCCACTAGTCACTCGAGTTTCCAGCTCCCCAGCACGGAGCTCTGTGGACTCCTTCTCTTCCTGGATCATCCTGGGAGGTGGGCAAAATCGGGCCTCACTGTTAGCCCAGAGAGGACCAGCAGGAGGCACATGTGGGTACTGCCCGAGTCACCACCCAGTGACCCAGGGTACAAGGCGATGCTCAGGAATATCCCAGTGTTCGGGGGCATTGCAGGGACATACAAGGCCTTGTGGGCATAGCTGGTTCTATCCCACTACAGTTTAGCAATTTTCTGTTTGGTCAACTGGCCTAATGTAACAAAACTCCCTAGTTTAACAAAAGCAGTTTGCTAGGCAAGGAGGCAAGTCAGTCAGTGGAATATAAACCTTCCCGGAAGTCACAATGCTTGACCTACCACTATTTATAGGGCCTCAGTTTCCTAATATACCCAATGTCAGGAAGGTCTAAGTCAATAGTTCTCAAACACAGAACTTTTAATTGATGCTGATCCCTGATGGAATGTTCCCTGTTCCACAGAAAAATTGGAATAATAGTGATAATGTTATGTGTATGGACGAGGCACTCAGAAAGAAATGTGTGTATGCACACTCATACACACACACACAAAACGATGTCAACTATCCTTTAGAAGCAGGACCTATCTTTATTCTCAGAGCATATCTTTCCAACTCTAGGGATGTTAAAATATCCTTTCTTTGATAGAATGGTTATGATAGGAGATGGTAATTATCTTTGCTGTTTCATTTTGCAGAATGAAAGTTGGCAGTACTATGTTAGTACCCTTCTGTGTGTCTGTGTGTGTCTGTGTAGTATTTTCTTTTTAGCTTGTCTGTGAAATCCAAAAGTGTGGGAACCACAGAAACAGATGATCCCTACAGCCCTGTAAAGTGCGGATGTTCTCTGCTTTGGACTTTCCTTTGCCATTTGTCACAAACATTAATAAACTCCCTATAAAAATGGAGTGAAGTGCAGATCTTGGTAACATTCCCTGCCAGTGGTTTCTGTCTGACGCTTCCTTAGGGACGGAAGGCATGACACAGTGCACGGAGTTTAGAACATTTTGAATCCTGGCTCTGCCACTTACTGCTTTGGGCAAATCATTTAATCTATCTGATTTGTTTCCTTGTCTGTAAAATGGAAATAATGCTGTCTCCTCCGGTGACTGTGATAAGACTGACAGAAGCTCTCACCCTGAGTTGGCCTCAGTGTGTGGGAACTACACAAAAGTGATTGTGTTTAGCTGTAGGAGGTCAGGAACACAGCCTCCAAAGACCTGGGAGGAAAAATGAAGCCTGCGAAGTCAATCTGAGGTCCTGCCCCTCTCCGTCAGCGCTGTGCCAGAACCTTGCCTGATTCCCACACAGGGTCCCTAGACGACGGCACTCAAGGTGCAGCTGTAAGAGACAAGCAAACACATATGGAATCTCTCCTGCAGTGCTCAAACACAGAGCGCCTCTGTCCCTCAAGGAGCCTCTCAGGCCCTCTACCCCTGCCCTAACCTGATCTCCTCGTTGATAGCATCCAGCTGCTCCTGCAGCATCATGGCCAGGGTCTGGGCGTCTGAGTGGCTGCTCGGGGAGACGACGTCCGTGGAGCCCAGCAGACCCCCTGGTTCATCCTCATCCACCTCAGAGCTTTCACGGTCACTGTCAAAGGCAGGGCTGGCTGTCGGGACCAGCACCTCAGGCAGTGGAGATGGCTCCCAGTCCTTAGCAGAGAAGGATAGAGAGGTGGGTAAGACACACCCGATGGCTGAGAAGCAGGACCCTCCCCACTTAGAGCAGCAGCACTGACATCTCCCGGGAGGTGGTTAGAAATGCTAAATCTCAGGTACCATCCCAGACCTACTAATTCAGAACCTGCCTTTTAACAGAACTCCTGTATGACTTACTTGTATGCTAAAGTCTAAGAAACACTACCCAAACTCAAGGAGACAGACAGCAGAATAGTTAGGAACAGATTCCAGAAACTGCCTTGCTTTGAATGCTGGCTCCACCATGTCCCGGCTATGAAAGAGCTGTTTAACCTCTCTGTGCCTCAGTTTCTTCATCTGTAAAGTGGGAACAGTAACAGTATCTACTTCATAGTTAGCTCTGAGGATTAAATTAGGAAATGCGTGTAAGGCACTTAGCGTGGTGTCTGGTACCAAGTAAATAGCATGTAAAGTCTATCCATTTCTATGCACACAAAAGGTACAGGGAACAAGAGAAAACCAAGCAGACTTAACTGTCTTGTGTCTCACAGACTTTCAGCACCTTACAGAACCCTCTGGTCAACTCTCAGAGGAGGCAGCTTCTCAGAAATCATCCTACAAACCTCTTTGGCAGACAAAGGCCTAGAAGTGCCAAGAGCACAGAACTGGGCTGGGAGAGTGAGATCAGGGGAAGAAAAGGGAAGAGCCCATCTGTAACCCTATCTTCTGTGTCCCAAACCCCCCAGGGCTCTTTTCTCACTCCTGCAGTCTTTAGATTGAGCTCCTGGGTAGCTGCTGTGTTGTTATAAACAGAAGGAGGACAAGGAGAGAGGGGAGAGAGAAAAAGAGGGGTTTCCCTAAGGGCAGAGATGAATCCTTCCCCATCAGACAGGAGTTCCCTCCTCTATCTTCTAGCGCCCTAGAGCATGTAGGGAACCTGCGTTCAAGACAGAGCATGGTTAACCATTATGGGGCTAGGAAGGAATCAGACTTCCCCCAAAGACTGAAATCAGTCCTCTTCTGCCCCTAATCTTTCCTGTTTCCTCTCAGCTTCCTAGGCAGACCCCACAGGGTCTCAGGAAACTGCAGGAGCCATCCCAAGGGTCAGTTAATCTGTTATCCTGCCCTCACCTCCCCCATAAACCACAGCTTTTGTTTCAGAGAGCTTGCCAATTCCATCTTGGCCCAACTTCCCCCACCCCCACCACTGAAACACCCAGGCACACGTGCACAGGCTTCAGCAGGGCCTCAGGGACTCGCTGGCCACCCACCAGCCCCTACCTCTTGCCCATCAGGAGGTCAAGGCGAAACACAGCTGTTGGAGCTGATGACGGCCTTAACCCCGAGGCTGCAGCTGTCACTGACATGGGGGAGGGTAGGGGGAGGTTGTGCACCACACACCAGCTGTCTGTGAAACCAGAGCCAGACACGTGGCTGAACTGACCCCAAATTCCCCTGGGGAGACCCATCCACACTCAGCCCTCCACCCCCTCACCTTGGCAGACTGCTCCCGCCGCGCTGAGTAACAGCGATGCAGACCTGGAGGTGCGTGGGCAGCTGTGCCCATGGAGAACCGCACATCCGTTGCACTGCTCATGTATGCCCTTGAGTGGTGGATGGGGGAGAAGAGGTCAGCCCCGAGGTCTCACAGCCCCAGCTCACACCCACTGGCCCCAAAGAGTTAAGGGATCTTCAGCTTGGAGAAGAGAAGGACGTGACTTTTGTAAATGATTTGAAGGTTTCCATGTAAACAAGAGATTAGGTTTATTCTCTGGTGCTTCAGGAATAAGAATGATCCGGGTGAGTAAATTCTAGGCAGGTAGCTATTCATTGAATACAAGAAGAACCTTCAAACAGTACACAAAGTATCTGGAGGGAGAGGGGAGTTCCTGCTTATCCTCACCGCCACTTTTCTCCGCAACTCAGTTCCAGCTCTATGATGGGGTCACTACTTCTATAANAGGCACCTGCAGACCTCCCTCCACAACCCCAGCCTCACTGGAGGCCCCCGCGGCCCTCCTGCCACAGTCTTAGCTTCACAGGAGGTTCCTGCGGCCCTCTCTCCACAGTCCCAGCCTCACAGGCCCCTGCGGCCCTCCTGCCGCAGTCCCAGCCTCATAGGCCCCCACAGCCCTCTCTCCACAGTCCCAGCCTCATAAGGAGGCCCCTGCGGCCCTCCCTCCACAATCCCAGCCTCATAGGAAGCCCCCGTGGCCTTCTGTCCACAGTCCCAGCCTCACAGGCCTCCACGGCCCTCCCTCCACAATCCCAGCCTCATAGGAGGCCCCCGTGGCCTTCTGTCCACAGTCCCAGCCTCACAGGCCCCCGTGGCCCTTCCTCCACAGTCCCAGCCTCACTGGCCCCCCGGGCCCTCCCTCCACAACCGCAGGGAAGCACCTGTTCCTACTGTGGTTCTGTGCCCACCTGGCCACTTCCATCCTCTGGGGCCCCTCTCTCCAGTGCTCCTGCCCATGCCCCCAGCTCCTCCGTGTGTCTGTCTCTGTACTAGTTAGGTCCTTGTCCAGCTCCCAGCCTCCTCCTTTCCCTGTTCACAGACCATCCTGCGGTGCCACCGCGAGGCAGAGAGGGACACCAGAGAGTCCTGTCTGGCGCTCTCACCCGCGCCAGCTCTTGGTTCTTCTCCTCCAGCTGTCCCTCCAGCTGTCGGAGGTGCTCCTCAGTGTTGCCATGTCGCTCTTCAGCCTGGAGGTAGGGATGGGTCAGTGCGGCTTGTAGATCATGCTTCCTCCTGCTCACGCCTTGCATCCCATGCTCCCAGGTGCCACAGGAGTCTCTGGGAGTTAGGGCCTCAGGGAAAGTGAAGCCAAGCTCTCCACTTACCATAGCAGAGCATTTTGTCCCCATCACTGTCATTCTTCCAATGCACCCCAACCCCTGCCTGATTCCCCCACCCCACCTCCTCCTTCCTGCTCAGGGCTAACCTTGCACTATCTCAGAGTTGGCAGCTCAAGAGACTGCAAATTCTCATGCTTCCAGAAAGAGTGCCACTTGAAAGTATGAGCTACCATCAATCTCTGTGCCTCTAGAGAGGAGCACGGACTCCAGCCAGAGTTCACATCCTGGCTCCCTCCCATCCCAGCTGTGTGACGTTGGGCAAGTTGCTGAACCTCGACGAGCCTTTGTCTCCTCCACTGTGATCATAGTATCTATGCCTTTTGCAAGGACCAAAGGTCATAATCCATGGTAAACACTTAGGACTCAATAAGCACTCAACAAATGCTAGCCATGGTGATTACTTTTGCTGTTAAACCAGCCCTGGTAGAGTGGTCTCCCCGTCTGTTCACACATCGTCAGAGATGGGGACCTCACTGTTTCTTCTGACAAGGTATTAAATATTATTACATATCTTATAGTCAGGAAATCCCTTCTAAAAGTCCTTCTACAATGAATTCCTGAACACATTAATCACTTCAGTCCAGCCCTTCTGGTCAGTTTTGGGAGTGAGGAAACCCGACTGCTCAGCATCGCACACACAATATCTCCTGCTGGACTTTAAACTGTGTTCTTCATTCCTAAGGGAAGATTCCTGAAAGGCTTAGAGATCACCAACTTCAACTCCATCATTATAGACATGATGACTCCATCACAGAGATAATGACACAGATACCCAATTAGGGAGGGAGTGACTTTTCCCAGGTCACAGAGCCAGTCAGTGGCAGAAGTAAATCTGTTCCTGTGTGTATGAGGCACAGCCAGGCTGGACGCTCCATCTGCAGAGCTCCCAAGCTGCCACACTGGCACAGTGGCCAGCCTCTCACCTCCAGAGGTCTAGGGTCTGATGCTTACTAAATATTGGTTTCCTTCTCTTCACTGCTTGAGGGGGTAGCTATGGTGATCCCACATGGGGCACCCCTGAAAGTCTCTCCCACTATAAACACTCCTAAATTCTCCTGACTCAGCCACCACATGTCCATACAGCTCTTCCAGACCTAGGATGTTTATAGTCATACACCTCCATAAAGTTAACTATCCTTTGGGTAAAATTATATTCCCTTTCATTTGTCTAAAAGTTGCAGCCTTCAGATAGCCGGAGGTGGTCCCAAGATCTAGAATGCTTCAATCTGACAAAAAATGAAATGCTTAGTCTAAACTCCCAGCCCCTTCAGAGATGTATAAACTCTGATCATATTTCTTCTCAAATTTCACTTTTTCAGAAATCAAAAGTCCTATTTTTTCCACTTCAGATTCCCCCCCAAAAGAAGTATTACTATTAATCACAATGGTATAAATAATAATAAAAATACTTTGCATTGACACAGCTTCTTCTACTTAAAGTACTGTTATCTTCCCTCACGGGGCTCACATCCCTGTGGAGTGATAAGGGCAGGGGTTACTCTTCCATCTGACAGAGACAAGAAAGTGTGCTTCCTGGAGCCTTGCAATGAGCAGCAGCTTCCTGGCCCCAGCCCACCACACCTCCCACTCTCTCCACCCACTGCCTGGCTCCAGGAGAGCTCAAGCAGCAGCGGTCAGAGGCAGACTCCCAGGCCCGCGGTCCACTTGCCTTGGTGAGGGCCGCAACTCTTTGGGCCAGCTCAGCCTCCACTTCCGGCAGCGTCTCGGCCTTGCGCATCGTCTGCTGAAGTTTCTGCTCGGCTACCTCCAGTAGCTCCCGCAGATACCGGGCTTTCTCCTCACACTGGCAGAGTGAGGGGTGGGAAGCAGAGTCAAGAGGGAGCCCTGAAGCGCCCCCCACCTCCTGCTTCAGGAGAGAGCAGGTGACAGGCCAGGGGTCATCTTCATTCCTGGTCACCCAAAGACACCTGATCTCTCTCTCCCAAGGTGGCCTGCTGTACTTCAGAGGCTCTTGGGCCACGAAGGGGAGAGTCAAGCATGATCATCAGACCTCCAGGGTCGAGTACAATGCCCCGAACACCAAATGCAGGAGCTACCTGGCGATGCAAGGATTCCTTATTGGCCAGCTCGTTCTCCAGTTTGTCGTTGAGGTCATGGACTGATGTAGCCTCACGCTGAACAGCCAGGTAGCGCTTCTCCAGGGTGGTGATCCGCTCCTCCATGTCCTCCTTCTGGGCTAAAGCCTGAGCAGGAGAGGAGAGGGTGCCGGGGAAGGCCATCAGCTTCTTCCCGCCCCCACCCTGTCTGTGCCTCCACACCAGAATGGCTGTGTCTCCTCCACACTCCCCTACCAGTTTCTGAGCCTGACCCATCCCTCCCACCACTCCTCCCCACATTGGACCCCACAAGCATTCAGTCTCACACTCCTCAGCCCTCGCTTGGCCCTCCCTCAATACCCAGGACATCCAACAGCTGCCTTCCGAGGTGCCAAAGGCCCACATCCAGAAAGACAGCGTCAGGCCCAGGCCCCTGCTCACTTCCCGGAGGTCCCGCTGGTGTTTGCTGCTCAGTTCCTCCGACTTGATGAGGTCCCGGCGGGCTGTTCCCAGGTCCTCCTCTAGTTCAGCCACAGTTGCTGTCAGGGTGACCAGTCGCTCCCGGGCCTGGCTCAACTCAAAGTTCTGCTTCTCCAGAAGCTCCTGCAGCTCCTCAACCTGGCCTGCATCCTCCTCCAGAGACAGGGAGCTCGCAGTCAGCCGTCAGGCACCCCCTCCCTGCCCTGCCCCGCAGAGGGGGACGGAGGGACGGCACATCCAGAGCAGGCCACAGCTCTGCCCCGGCTCTAGAGCACACACCCAGGAACACCCTTCATCCTTTGAGCTCCAGGACCTCACGCCAAACAATAATCTAACACCTTCACTCTCCTGTGTCTCTCTTGAAAAGCAATCATTTCTAGTTTTATCTGATATTTCAGTCTCTTATAACCTAGAAAGGGCCATGACTAGGGGAACAGAGGCTCAGAAAGAGAAGTGATCTCTTAGATGGCTCCTAACAATTCAGTTACATGCGTACCAGTGTACATACTGGGCACTAAAAGAAAAACTTGCAGATTTCTTTGCAGCTAGGGTAAGGGGAAGAAGGAAAGAAAGATGATAATCTTGGAGAAAGCTCCAAATTTAACTCAAGCAGTCACTCTACTGCTTGAAGGCAGGGCAGGGCCCTCATCCCCTGTCTGGGGTAAGACCTGCCGTCTCTGTGCAGCTCCCCGTGACCCACCTTCCACAGGCCTTTTGGTCCCAGCTCCTCTTCGGCCACTCCATCCCGAACCCCTGACCCCTGCTGTAGGGAAGATACCTGCGAGGAGTCAGAGAAGAGAACCTTCTAGACCTTCCAAATCCCCCACCTCCCAGAGAGAGATGCCTCCTGTTAGCTAACAATCTCCAGCTAAGACAGGAGGGAAAAGTCTGATGAGGACCGGAGTTGGGAACAGGTGTAACCCAGCCATGGCTTCCAGATGAAAAGAGGGAGAACAGCTTACCTGCTGGTGGGCATACACTAGCTGCTCCTCCAAAGTGGTCACTCTCTCGAGGGCCGCCCGGAGCCGCTCTCGCACCTGCCCGAGGTGAGGCGAGATGGAGAAAGAAACAGAGACCCTCTGGACTTAGAGCTGGAGAAGCCTGGGCTTGGTCTATCATCATTGAACATGAGGCAAAGAGAGAGACCTACCAAAAGGCAAATTTCTGAGAGGGCACCTAATAGAAGGACCTGGAAATTGGACTAACGGTAGGAGTAAGCCAGTTAGGAAGCTAGACGGCAGCTTTCCCTAAACAGAGGATACAGAAATCTCAGAGAAGGGATGCATGGAGGCTCCAGGGAAGAGACTGGGGGTGGACCCGACTGTAGTGTATTGTATCCACGGTTGCACTGGGGTGGGTGCAGGCTGTTGGCTAGCCTAGGTACCTTCTCATCCAGGGCCTTGTGGTGCTCAAACAGTGACTTGAGAGCCCTCAGCACTTCCACCTCACTGGAAACCCCTGATGGTGACTGAGCCTGACGCTTCACCACAGTCATCCTCAGTGACCGCTCATGGCGGGACACCAGGCACTCCAGATGTTCCAGCAGCAACTGGCAGAGGGAAGATAAAGGTGAAAGGAAGGACTGTGAGCCTACGCCCCACGGGCTATAAGCATGGACCACACACACACCCAGCAAACCCAAGTCCTGCCGAGTGTACCACTGTTGGAATGCTGAAATCCTCCCATGTGGGTAAATGGGGGGCGCTACCCCAACTTCAGACCTGCGCAAGCCTCTCTCTCAAGACCCTGACTTTCCCATGATCCCCTAACTAGAGGTGAAAAGCCTAGGACTGATGGGTGAACGCACCGACTACCATCCCAGAAGACAAAGCAAGAGGAGGTAAGGATAGGGCTGGATGTGCTGGCCATTCCTGCTCCCTTGGTCATGCGCCCCCACCCCTCAAAGCACAAACACACACCAGGTCACTCCACTTACCCTCGTGTTATTCCGCTCTGCTTTCAGCTCTGATATCTCTTCCTCTCTCTCTAGAAGCTGCTCCCGACACATACTCAGCTCCCGGGTTAAGGTGGTAAATTCCTGTAAATCCCCAAGGCCCCTCAGTGCTTGAGGATCCACCACTTACACAGTATCTTGCATGCCCAAGTCAGTGAGCGGTGGGATCCTGTCACTTGTCCCTTACTTCCACCAACTGCCCCCAGAAATATCCCTACCCATCCACATGTGCTTAGTCACTCAGCTGTGTTTGACTCTTTGCGACCCCATGGACTGTAGCCCTCCAGGCTCCTCTGTCCATGGGGATTCTCCAGGAAAGAAAACTGGAGAGGGTTGCCAAGCCCTCCTCCAAGGGATCTTCCCAACCCAGGGATCAAAACCATGTCTTCCACATTGCAGGTGGACTCTTTCCTGCGTGAGCCACCAAGGAAGCCCAAGAATACTAGAGTGGGTAGCCTATCTCTTCCCCAGGGGATCTTCCTGACCCAGGAATCAAACTGGGGTCTCCTGCCTTGCCGGTGAATTCTTTACCAGCTGAGCCACAGGGAAGCCCTATCCATCCATACTATTAGCATATGTTTCTCCAGAGGGGAGAAGCATTCCAAGCACATGTAAGAGAATACAGTTGGATACGACAGTGAGAAAGACACCAAGGGTGCTCTGTGATTCCTTCCTCCTCCAGCACCAATATAACCTGATTACGCCCCCCCCACCTCCATTTTGCATTTCTGTTTCTCCAACAGTCCAATGACATTTCCCTGTAGAAATGGGTGGAGGGGAGTTTCACTTCTGGTTTGCTGTTAGTAAGGTCCAAACAGAGATTGATGGATATTAAAGAAGGAAGAGAAGAGGGCTTTAAAGTGAGTGTTCTGGAGAGCTCTTTTCTACTCCCTTCCCAGAGTTTTGCAAGTTACAGGTAGCGAAAGAAATGAGATGACTGAAGGGCCCACCCTATGTAGAGACAAGAGTGTACAGATCTGCTGAGTCAGCTATGTGGCTTCAGCTTTGGCTTCTAGGATCCCAGCTCACTCCATCCTGGGGCCTGATGCCAGGGCATTTGTCCTGGCTTTGCTGAATGCCCATGTATAAAGTATCGCTTTGAGGGGTCTTTTCCCACAATGATAGGCCCAGACACTCTGAGAGACATTTTCAGCCCACTCTCCTCCATGAGGCCAAGCACAGAGGGTGAGAGGCTGGCCCCACAGACCCAGGCCTAACATATCTATTTATAATTAGACATCAACTAATTCCAGAAAGGTGTTTAGTTAAGGGGTCCAAACTCTGTGGATGCTCAGGGTCTGGGAGTGACCGAATAGCGGCTACAGTCCCATCCCAACCTGCAGTCTCTCTCACACAGCACAGAATCCCTACTGAAGGAAGAATTTCAAAGCAATCACCTCTGATCATTCCGTATCAGGCCAAGGGGACAAGAGACACAGGGGAGAGACAAGGGACACGGAGAGATGCCAGAGCCTAAGAAGCCTCGGATGTGGGCCCTGCTCATGATTCCTGCCTTTCTCGCCAAGCCACGCAACAGCAGGCAAGCAGCTCCCATCTCGGAGGCCAGGCCTGGCCTCACGGAGCTTCACTGTCCAGCTCACACACGCGTGCATGCACACATGCTCCCCCACACACACCTGAACACTTGACGGCATGCCCCCAGCCCCTAACTTGGCACTACCAGCTCTCCCACGCTGTCCAGGCTCAGTCACTGTCCAGTCTTCCCGCCACCGTGTGCCTCCTACTTCCCTCCCCAGCTCTTACCACCTGACACACTGTTGCCAGGGTGATCTCCCAAAGCATTGTTGTCTTCACCATTAAATACAAAGTTCTTATCCTGGTTCCAGCTTCGCTCCCACGGTTCCTCTCCAAACACCCTAAGACCTAGTTAAGCTGAGTAATTGTTCTCAATCACTAGTAAAGTCCACACCTTTGCTCAGCGGGCTCCCTCTCCCTCCCTCCCAGTCCTCTGCCAACACCTCATTTTTCGAAGCCCATCGCAAAGGACACACTTCCTGGGGATCTTCCTAGTGGAAGGCTTTTTCCTTCCACTGAAAACTGGAACAAAGGACTGGGAGTGCTGACCATGTATCAGCTCCAGTGTTGGGCACTGGAGACACAGCAACAAGAAAGACGTAATCCCCGCCTTTGTGAAGCTCCTAGGATCAGTTCTCAGCTCTGCCCATTTGTGATCTTGGGCAAAATGCCCAACCTCTTTGAATGTCTAATCCGAAAGATACAGTCATCCCTCAAGGGCTGCCGTGAGGACCAATGATCTGGCCTCCATTTTAACCACTGATATGCTTTTTAACAGTCCTCTGGAGCCCCTCTTGTTCCTCCACACTCTTTCTGTCATTTGGGTTCTTGTCTACTTCCCAATAGACAAGTGTATGAGCTCCCTAGGGGCAGGTGGTTCCTTCATCCCAGGGCTTGTTCAGGGCTCCAAACACAGTGGGCATAGGATGGGCCCATCTCTCACTCCAGTTCCTCACCAGGGCTCCATGTTCCCATCTAGAACGCATTATAACACTGTGCCCTTCAGACACTTTGGAAGCTGGGCAGGAACCTCGCCTACTCTGGCCCTTCTCCCCACATGCGGGGGGCAGAGGAGCACTACTCCAGCTCCTCAGGGCTGCCTCCTCCACCCCGGCAGCTCCCCTACCGGCAGGGCGGTCAGAAGCAATTCACCAGTCTCCTCAAGGTGGAGTTTCATCCTTTGTATAAGAGAGGTGATGGCGATCAAAGCACCAAATTCACAGTTGTGAGAATTCTGTGAGGGAAACCCCATGCAAAGTGCTCAGCATACAGAAGATGCCATGAAGGGTGACTATAATCGCTACTAGTTCTGCTGACGGAGGAGAGTAAGAGAGGTGTCACAGTTCTGTCTATAATTGTCCACGGGATGTCTCTGGTTTCTCTCATCCACGCAATGAGAGGTGAAGTAGATTGTCTCTAAAGCTTCTCCCATCTTCGCTCTCTGTGATTCCCACCCACCACCTCCAAGAACAGACCGTGGGGAAGAGCAGCCAAGGGGAAGCGTCCTGCCCAGTACCGGCTGCCACCTGGTGGCTGCCTGGACTCACTGCAGCTGGCCACTAAGGCAGGGCTTTCCCGTGAAGCCAGTTTCAGCCTGAGGCGCTTGGGAGAAACAGGGAAAGAAGGTTTTATGAAACCAGGCGAAGGAGAGGAAACGCTCTGTGAGTTCCATCTGTGGAGAGGCTCACAGATGCAGAGAGCTGAGGGCTCAGAAGGTGTGGCTCTGCGGGGCTGGGTGAAGGGAAGGGGAGGAGAGAGATGCTGACCGGCAGGCCTTACCTGGGGGAGGGCAGAGTTAAGGTGGCGCTGGAGTTGGTCTCGCTCATGCAGGGCATCCTGGAGCCGGCTCTGTGTCGCCAGCAAAGTCTCCTGACTCTCCCGAAGGGACTCTAGCAACTTCTCTCGCTCATCCAGCATGTTCACCATCAGCTGCTCAAAGTTGGCGTCAGCATCGGCTCCATGGGGAGGCCCCAGGGGGTCTCCCTCGTTGATGGTGGGCATCACCTCACACATGGTGGGGGTGGGCAGGGGACAGAGGAGTAGCTCACAGAGTTGGCACCTCCAGGGGTCTCAGTGAAAAGGTCTCACAGTGGGCAGTACCAGGTGAGTGAAGAGGTGGGCAGGGGCTTCTCCATGGCATCAGTTGCTCTCAGTCTGAAAGGGGCCTGGTGCCCAGAGTGCCCCCTGTGAGACGGAGTGAGAGGGCCTGGTTTAAGCTCTCTGGGCTGGGGCTGGGTACCCTGTGTCCCCAGACAAGGAGGCAGCAGCCGAGTGTGGCCATGACGGGAAGAGCAAGTAGGGCTCAGGGCAGACCCTTCTCTTAGACTGAGCACTGCAGCCTGGCAGAGTCCCAGCGGGGTCCACTGACAACCATCGTTTCTGGAGGGCCGTGGTCTGTTGGAGAAGAGACTACTGTGAGAAGCAGCTGAGCAGAGAAGGGCAGAGGAGGCAGCGTGGGTGAGGGCAGAGAACACAGGAACCTGGACCAGAATGTGGGGGAGTGGGGGAGGAGCTGGGCAGGCCTCTCCTCTGGGTTTTCTCTCAGACGGCGCCCTCCCTAGTTCTCCCAAGAAACGCACATGCCCGGTGCTGCAGCTTTCTCCACCCCCAGCTGTCAGAAGGGCAGCCGCAGTGGAGTGGCTCCCCCACCCACATGGCTTGCTGGCCAAATATAGAAACAATTCAGTAAGTGCCAAGGGAGCAGCAGAAAGCGGCCAGAGTCCTCCCAAGTGGGGCTGGGCAAGTGGGAGGAGGAGAAACAGGGCCCCTACCCCACCATAGGTTTTTCCTCCACATTCAGGCCAGGGTGAGTGAGCACAGAAGGGGTTAAAGAGTTCCTGGTGGATATGAGTCCCACACAGAATAGACTACTGGGGTCACAGGAAATGGGCAGAGTAGCTCTTACCCTGACCCCTGGTACAACATGGCCACCTGGCAAGGCCCAGGCTAGACACTGGGGCAGGCAGAGAACCTTGATCTGCTCCATGCCCATCATTCAGGGAAGAGTCTCTGGATCAAGTCATCCCCTACTCCTGAACCCTGGCAGACAGCAGGCTTCCACTCTGAACTCACCAACTGCCACCTATGGGCTGGAGCAGGGACTGAATGAAGTGAAGGATCGGTGATGGGGAGTTGGGAGGGTTACTCTCCTAGGGCAGGGGTTCCAAGGGGGGCCTCTGCTCATGTCTGGGAATCTTCTCCCTCCAAGTCACTGCCCAATGCTAGCACTGTCAGAAGCCACCAGCTAGGGTGGTTAACACGTGCAGAGCCTGGCAGTAACACCTTGAGTTTGGCACAGGGATGCCCAGCGGTCAGAGCAAAGGAAAGGGAACTGAGGAAGGCGGCCAACAGCTGGGGATTTCCGCCTGCCATCAGCTTCTGGTCTCCCTGCTCACTGCTGGAAGGCTACCACCTAATCAGTTTTCAGAGGAAGCTGTCTTCAAAGCTCTTGTTCTAGGAGAGATGGGATGTGAGACAGCCAGCGCAGTGATAAGGACTCAGAGAAACCCCATAAACGGTGCTTTCCTTCCTTCCCTACCCCTTCTACATCTGGGAAACTCAGAGACAGCTTCTTGTCTACCCCTCTGGTGGCAGACTGGGAGAGTCAGGGAGAGGACAGGCAGCATCTGGACCCAGTGTGAAGTGAAAAGTCAGACACAGAAAGTCAGACAGCCTGTGGCAGGGCTGAACCTAGCAGGAGAGCCAAAAAAGGGCCAAGCCTCTTCTTCCTGAATTCACTCTTACCGATCCCCTCCGCCCCACCCCCACCCCCAGAACGGGGGACAGAAAAAGTGATGCAGGGGAGAAATATGGGCCCAGATGAGATAAAAGTCAGAGCACTAACTAGAGAACTCCCAAGTCCACAGCCACGGCCATTCCCAGAGGACCCAACAGTTCAGGCAGCATGTGGGTGTGCCCATATATGCACACACATGCCCACATATGTATGTACACTGGCAGACACAGGATTTGGAGCCTTAGGACATACACATGTTCCCAGACACAGAAAAGGGATACAAAATCTGACCCAGGGAGCCCTTCTCCAAACGGGATAGCCACTGTAAAAGGCGGGATTCCACGAGGTGAAAAGCAGCTCCCTGGTCTGTACCCTACATTACCCCGATATTCCTGCTCCACAGAGTAGCTGGGAGCAGGCAGGAGGAGCTGCTGCCCCAGTCCTGCCAGAGCAGAGCTCTCACTAATGCTAATAACAGCAGTTACTCGGACTCACCCACCGTCCTCACCTGAAACGCTCCACTCTGTGAGATTTAAAGGCCACTGGCTTCCCTGGTGGCTCAGAGGGTAAAGCGTCTGCCTATAATGCAGGAGACCTGGGTTCGATCCCTGGGTCGGGAAGATCCCCTAGAGAAGGAAACGGCAACCCACTCCAGTACTCTTGTCTGGAAAATCCCATGGCCTGAGAAGCCTGGGAGGCCATAGTCCATGGGGTCGCAAAGAGTCGGACACAACTGAGCGTTCATACCTCTCTAAGCTCGTCAACAGCCAAGCCCAATCCCTTCCCACTCTCCTGCCCCCACTTGAAGAAGAAGTGTGACGCCAAAGAGAAGGCCAGTCTGGGGAAGGGGCCCCTGTGGCAAAGGCTGTGCTTTGGAAGAGAGCACATTGTGCTCAGGTGCACAGGGACTGAGTCCAGTAGAGCTCAGGCAGCCCGCAGTGTAGTGACAGGAAGGAGCCCAGAGCTAGGACTCTCGAGCCCTGAGCTGCAGTTCTGCCAGATCAGCGGAGTGATCCTGGGCTTGTCTTGACTTACTGAGACCTCTGCTGTGAGACAGAACCCACGACCCTTATTCAGTCCACCTCGGGGGGATGAGACCATAGATAAAGAGCCTGGGAAAGCAGAAAGCATTCCATGATTGTAGGGGCATCTGAATTATGTTAGTAGTGGGCAAAGGTGGGCCTGTGGGTGGAGTTTCTATGGTTCCTTCTAGGAAAGGGGTTGAGAAGTTCTCAGGAAGGGAACATAGGATCTCAGGCTGCCCACAGTGACTTGTTGGACATTTGTTCTCATTTGGCCTACCGAAATCCTCCCAGTCATCCTGGCAACTGAGAAGCTGACTTTGGTACCATCATCGCTTCCCCAGGCTCCTTCCAAACCAAGAGCCAGGTAGCCACTGCACTCCCCCTAGTGAAATGGCATCCCAAAGAGCAGGCTGAAGATGCGCCCAGAGGTGCAAGGCAGGCGGATGCCTCTGAGATGACTGTCCAGGACTTCCCACGGCTGCCCCCACAAACTGCACTAGTGTGGTGAGCAGACAGAGGCTCAAGAACAGCCCTATCAGGACACCTGGCTCTTTTTGGTTCCACGGCCATCTTTGAATAGTGCAGTTATCATCTCAACCTAGCAGAAGCCTCAACTCCTGCACAATTTCTAAGTAACACTCACAGGTCAAAAGCTACCAGCCCCTAAAGCAGACAAATGTGAGGAGCTGTGGTGGTGAGGAGTGTGGGCAGGCTGTGACACAACAGAGGAGTGCCCCCAATCGAGCTGATGTGTGTGTGTGAAGAGGGAGGGTCAGGTGAAAACCAGGCCTCTGCGCTTATGAATACAGGAGAGGCAGACTCTGAAACCTCTTTGGCTCCCTAAAAATCACCCCATCTTTTCCTAACAAACAGGAGGGATGGGCACTTGGATGTGATGCTCTGGTTGACCACACACACATACACAGGCTGGCTTCCCACCGCCCTACCAGATGGCAGGCCCCACCATGAGCCCCACAGCTCAGCAAGGGGAAAGCTACTGGCTTCCACAGAAGCCCAAGGGCCAGGGCAAAGCTTCCAGGAGCTGTGCCCAAGTGTAAGTGGGCCAAGAGCCAGGCAAAGAGGGAGCTTCAAGGTGAGAGCCCCTCCAGGGTAAAGAGGTAAAAAAGGAAGGTCAGATACCACTCAATTGGAGGAAGGGTGAAGACCTGAAATAGGGGAGAGTTATCTAGGAAAACAGTAACAATTATGAAAGCAGCTATGATTTATTCAGAATTTACCATGTGCCAGACATTGTGGCGTCAGTTGACACATAGTAACTGTAATTCTCCAGTTCCTTGCAAGGAAGACACAATTCGTCTCATTTCACAGATTTGAGAATTGAGACAAGTCATGCAATCAAGTCTATGTGGCTAGTAATAAGAAGAGCTAGGATTCACTTCCAGCCTGTCTGACTCCAAAGAGGAGTAGCAGATGGAAGACAGGGGAGTGAACATGGCTTCTTCAGGCATCCTGTTTCTTCAAAGAAGCCAAGGCACTTGGGCCCCAGCCCCTTTCACCCTTATCCAGCCTAAGGGTTCGCTTGCCTCAGCCCTCCTCCACCAACCCTCCTCTAGCCTGAATGAAGGCCTCTGCACAGCGGGCACCATGGTCCTGAGGCAGCCACGTCCCCACTGGAAGTGACCTGTCTACAGAGCCTCATCTACTGCCTAAGCAAACCTCTCCCCCTACCCCCTGGCTGGCTCTATACCGAGCTGTTTAAAGAGACTGCCTGAGTTTCCCGCACTACTGCATATTCCCTATTCCCACAGGAACTACAAAAGCAGACATTCTTCCGAGCGCTCAGCCTCCCCCCCTGGGGCTTTCAGATGCCATCCTCTCAGTGGAACGCAGTCCAGCTCCCCACCTCTCTTTCCCTCTCATGCAGAAGTCCATCCTGTCCCCTTGTTCCTCTTCCGATCCAGCTCAAAACCCCAAGAAGACTTGCCCCACTCAGCCCCCTCTCCAAAGCCCCGCCAAGCCCCCTTTCCCTGCTACTCCTTGTCTCTGCTCACCGTCAACCTCCCAGTGTCCACCTATTGCTCACGAGCTTCCAGCACCTCATCCAGCCTGCCTTAGTCTCCTTTCCATATTAGTCTAAGGAAATTCTGATCACCCTTTAGCTCATCTTAAGCACCACTTCCCCCATGCAACCTTTCTGATTTCCTCCACACATAAGACTGGCCCTCCTGCTGACCCAGAACAGCTCTGTCTTCTGTTTGTGGCACATCAACGCAACTGAAGACTCGAGAGTGAGAACCATAACCTAATTATCTTTGGACTCTCCAACACTTACCGTGGGCCTGACATACACAGAGCTGAGTGGATACATGTGACAGAGTCATTCTAGGAAGTCCATCCCTGACCCACTTTAAAGAAGGGGAGTTCAAAATAGAAAAAACTTATCTTGCCCTCTAAAAAATTAAAACTTCTTTACAGCAAGATGGGGGCCACTCCTGCCTTAAAAGGCAGACTCTGGAGCAGGTTGATGGACTGGCTCCTCCACTGACCAGTCCTGTGACTCTGGAAAGATACCTCATCTCTCTGAGCCTTGGTTCTCCATCTGTGAAATGGGGATGATAGTAATATTCACTTCAGATAGCAGATGTGAGAATTACTAGAGTTCAATCACAGATACAAAGTACTGACATCAGTGTCCATCGAACACTCAGTAAGTATTAATTCTTAGCATTTCAGGCTCCTGAAGCATCTCGAGGCTGAGCCTACTCCAAATACAGTAAGAAAACTAAAAATCTGTATTAGCTAGAGGAAGCGTTCCCAGAGGAAAAAACTTTTGGAAAAGCTTTATTGATACTTTCTCACTGCTGGTCACAGATCCCTTCAAAAGCATCCAGTTCTCTGGGTTTCTAAAGGGCCAGCAATGAGACTTCCTCTCTCTGAGCTTCAGGTTCCCAAATCTGGGAAATAAAAGTGATAACATGTAACACGATCTAGTGACCTCACAGGTTGTCATGAGGGTCTAAGGAGTTAAGAGACATGAAACTGAGAAGTATAAAATGCTACTCAAGCACAGGTTAGCACTGACTGCCAGCTTAAGACACTCAACTTCTGAATGCTGGCATAGTCAGCCGACCCAGGAAGAGGCTGCTCCACCTGACAGGCTCACCTGGGCCCATACCTGTGAAGCCCATCTCTCCAGCTGCTCCACAGGAGTGAGTTATAAGCCACCTCTTACCAAGACATGGCCTATCATTTGGGTAAGCAAAGAACTTCCTGTCCAAGTCAGGACAGTGAATGCAGGCACTGTTAACAGCCCCACCGGGACACAGATATACAATGCCACTGCCCCAGGCATGTCGAACCACACGGTCACTCTCACTGTCACCACCCAGGGGCAACTAACGGCAGAGGCTGGGGCGGAAAGGAGGCCTGCAGGTCTCTGTAGATCTCCAAAACAGTCCACTTCTAAAGTAACCACAGTTACGGCCATCACAGCTATCTGTTTAAATTAAGCCAGGGCTTTGCCAACTGGGCTTTTTCATAGAGTACCTTTGGGGCAGCCTGGCATGAAAAAAAAAAAAAAAGAGGAAAGAGGTAAGACAAATGCAAAGGGCTCTGAACTCTCTTTTCTTTCTTTAATCTCATCAACTCCAAATCTGTGAATTTTACTGGACTTTTGACTGAGGTTTCATTTGTGTCAAAGGGTTCCAAGTCTAACAAGAGCTTAGAAGATCTCTGTTAAGTGTTGTCTACAGAGACCTCTGCTAAAATAAACACACATTCTCTCAGAGAGGCAGCACATCAGTGTAACAGAACAAGGATCTGGGAAGGCTACACAGGACACACTAGGGGGCCACATTCTAAAGGTCTAATGGTGGTGCTTTAGTTGCTCAATCATGTCTGACTCTCTGCGACCCCATGGACAATAGCCCGCCACACTCCTCCGTCCATGGGATTTCCCATGCAAGAATACTAGAGTGGGTTGCCATTTTCTTCTCCAGTGGATCTTCCTGACCCAGGGACTGAACTGGATCTCCTGCTCTGCAGTTGGATTCTTTACCAACTGAGTCACCAGGGAAGCCCCAAATGTCTAATAGAGATAATTTATTTACATAAGTTAAGATAGGCTGCACCACTGAACATAGCGCCTGGCTTTAGCTGAATTTACATGGTAAGTACAGTAACCCTAACCATCTTCTGCTAATCAGAGCCACTGATGAACATATATATGTCCTCAGTCAGCAAAGAAGTAGAGCAGAAAACAACTGTCCAGGGTAATAAGGAACATGAGAAGGGAGTACTGTCAGGTGCTGGGGTGCGAAAGACCCAGAGCACACAGGACTGCCCACAGAAATGTAGGCACAATAAACAGTGTGCATTGCAGGTGGTCACACAAGTGTGTGTGGGGGGTGGGGGCATGTGCATATACAAAATAGAATATAGTGGGGGAAGGCATGTGTATGAGTAAGTAAGTACACAGTCATGAGAATTTGTGGTGTCAATGTGTAATCTTGAAAGAAACACGTGCTTGTGTGTATGTGTGTGTATAAGAGTATGGTCATGAGAATGGGGTCCTGAGTCCATGTGCGTGAGAGAACATTAGTGGGCATGTAAAATGGTGAGACTGTGTAGATGTGTGTGATCACGAGTATGTGTCAGGGCTCATGAGTGGTCATGAAAATACATGTGCGTGCAATCATGAGAATGCATCTGGGAGTCATGAAAGCATGTATGTTCACAAGAGCATATGGCTGCCATGAGAGTTTTGCATGTGCGGATGATCATGAAAGCATATTGCTGATCATGCTTATCACATATAAGTACATATGTGGCCTTGAACTTCGGTGAGAATCTATGAGAGGGAAAGGAGGGAAGGATGAGAATAATACTGAAGGAGTAAAAACTGCACTTGTTCATGTGCTCTGCCCCAAACAAGGACCAACATGTTAGGGTACTCCACAACTGGCCTAGTGTGAGTTCAAGTCAAGGAACTAGGCTCAGCCCATCTTTCTACTTACCACCAACCATCAGAGCTTCACTGCCTAGCCTCCCAAGCCCAGGGCATCAGATATGGCAGCAGTCACCCACCAGGTCTTCCAGAATGCTCACTCCTGAAGGAAGAGCCCAGGCCAAACTCCTTGCCTGACTTTCCTCTTAGCAGCTACCCTCAAAGCCAAACACAGGAAAATCTTCCACAGAGTGGTGAGTGAGGCTGCGTGGAACTGGAGTGCCAAATGGCTGAGAGGAGATACCCCATGTCTGAGGTAAGAGAAACCCCAGTAAGATGGTAGGCACTGAGAGAGGGCATCAGAGGGCAGAGAGACTGAAACCACAACCACAGACAACTAGCCAATCTAATCACATGGACCACAGCCTTGTCTAACGCACTGAAACTAAGCCATGCCGTGTAGGGCCACCCAAGATGGACAGGTCATGGTGGAGAGTTCTGACAAAATGTGGTCCACTGGAGAAGGGAATGGCAAACCACTTCAGGATTCTTGCCTTAAGAACCGCATGAACAGTGTGAAAAGGCAAAAAGATACAACACTGAAAGAGGAACTTCCCAGGTTGGTAAGTGCCCAATGTGCTACTGGAGATTAGTGGAGAAATAACTCCAGAAAGAATGAAGAGAAGAAGCCAAAGCAAAAACACCACCCAGTTGTGGATGNCTTCAGGATTCTTGCCTTAAGAACCGCATGAACAGTGTGAAAAGGCAAAAAGATACAACACTGAAAGAGGAACTTCCCAGGTTGGTAAGTGCCCAATGTGCTACTGGAGATTAGTGGAGAAATAACTCCAGAAAGAATGAAGAGAAGAAGCCAAAGCAAAAACACCACCCAGTTGTGGATGTGACTGGTGATAGAAGGAAGCTCCGATGCTGTAAAGAGCAACATTGCGTAGGAACCTGGAATGTTAGGTCCATGAATCAAGGCAAATTGGAAGTGGTCAAACAGGAGATGGCAAGAGTGGATGTCAACATTTTAAGAATCAGAGAACTAAAACGGACTGGAATGGGTGAAATTAACTCAGATGATCGTTTTATCTACTACTGTGGGCAAGACTCCCTTAGAAGAAATGGAGTAGCCCTCATAGTCAACAAAAGAGTCAGAAATGCAGTACTTGGATGCAATCTCAAACACATCAGAATGATCTCTGTTCGTGTCCAAGGCAAACCATTCAATATCATGGTAATCCAAGTCTATGCCCCGATTAGCAATGCTGAAAGAGCTGAAGTTGATCGGTTCTATGAAGACTTTTTAGAACTAACACCCCGAAAAGATGTCCTTTTCATTCTAGTGGACTGGAATGCAAAAGTGGAAAGTCAAGAAACACCTTGAGTAACAGGCATATTTGGCCTTGGAGTATAGAATGAAGCAGGGCAAAGGCTAATAGAGTTTTGCCAAGAGAACGCACTGGTCATAGGAAACACCCTCTTCTAACAACACAAGAGAAGACTACACATGGACATCACCAGATGGCCAATGCTGAAATCAGATTGATTATATTCTTTGAAGCCAAATATGAAGTCAGCAAAAACAAGACCGAGAGCTGACTGTGGCTCAGATCATGAACTCCTTATTGCCAAATTCAGACTTAAATTGAAGAAAGTAGGGAAAAACACTAGACCATTCAGGTATGACCCAAATATGACCTAAATCAAATCCCTTACAATTATACAGTGGAAGTGAGAAACAGATTTAAGGGACTAGATCTGATAGAGTGCCTGATGAACTATGGACGGAGGTTCATGACACTGTACAGGAGACAGGGATCAAGACCATCCCCGAGAAGAAATGCAAAAAAGCAAAATGGCTCTCTGAGGAGACCTTATAAATAGCTGTGAAGAGAAGAGAAGTGAAAAGCCAAGGAGACAAGGAAAGATACCCATCTGAGTGCAGAGTTCCAAAGAATAGCAAGGAAAGACAAGAAAGCCTTCCTCAGTGATCAGTGGAAAGAAACAGAGGAAAACAATAGAATGGGAAAGACTAGAGATCTTTTCATGAAAATTAGAGATACCAAGGGAACATTTCATGCAAAGATGGGCTCATTAAAGGACAGAAATGGTATGGACCTAACAGAAGCAGAAGATATTAGTAAGAGGTGGCAACAATACACAGAAGAACTGTACAAAAAAGATCTTCATGACCCAGATAATCACAGTGGTGTGATCGCTCACCTAGAGACAGACATCCTGGAATATGCTATCAAGTGGGCCTTAGGAAGCATCACTATGAACAAAGTTAGTGGAGGTGATGGAATTCCAGTTGAGCTATTTAAAATCCTGAACGATGATGCTGTGAAAGTGCTGCACTCACTATGTCAGCAAATTTGGAAAACTCAGCAGTGGCCACAGGACTGGAAAAGGTCAGTTTTCATTCCAATCCCAAAGAAAGGAAATGCCAAAGAATGCTCAAACTACTGCACAATTGCACTCATCTCACATGCTAGTAAAGTAATGCTCCAAATTCTCCAAGCCAGGCTTCAGCAATACGTGAACTTCCAGATGTTCAAGCTGCATTTAGAAAAGGCAGAGGAACCAGAGATCAAATTGCCAACATTCACCAGATCATCAAAAAAGCAAGCAAAAAAGAAAAACATCCATTTCTGCTTTGACTATGCCAAAACCTTTGACTGTGTGGATCACAATAAACTGGAAAATTTTGAAACAGATGGGAATACCAGGCCACCTGACCTGCTTCTTGAGAAATCTGTATGCAGCAACAGTCAGAACTGGACATGGAACAAGAGACTGGTTCCAAATAGGGAAAGGAGTATGTCAAGGCTGTATACTGTCACCCTGCTTATTTAACTTATATGTAGAGTACATCATGAGAAATGCTGGGCTGGAAGAAGCACAAGCTGGAATCAAGATTGCTGGGAGAAATATCAATAACCTCAGATATGCAGATGATACCACCCTTATGGCAGAAAGTGAAGAAGAACTAAAGAGTCTCTTGATGAAGGTGAAAGAAAAGAGTGTAAAAGTTGGCTTAAAGCTCAACATTCAGAACTAAGATCATGGCATCTGGTCCCATCACTTCATGGCAAATAAGTGTGAAAACAGTGAGAGACTTTATTTTCTTGGGCTCCAAAATCACTGCAGATAGTGACTTCAGCCATGAAACTAAAAGACGCTTACTCCTTGGAAGGAAAGTTATGACCAACTTAGACAGCATATTGAAAAGCAGAGACACTACTTTGTCAACAAAGGTCCATCTACTCAAGGCTACGGTTTTTCCAGTAGTCATGTATGGATGTGAGAAGAAAGCTGGATCACAGAAGAATTGATGCTTTTGAACTGTGGTGTTGGACAAGACTCTTGAGAGTTCCTTGGACTGCAAGGAGATCCAACCAGTCCATCCTAAAGGAGATCAGTCCTGAGCGTTCATTGGAAGGACTGATGTTGAAACTGAAACTCCGATACTTTGGCCACCTGATGCAAAGAGCTGACTCATTGGAGAAGACCCTGATGCTGATTGAAGGCAGGAGGAGGAGGGGATGACAGAGGATGAGATGGTTGGATGGCATCCCCGACTCAGTGGATATGAATTTGGGTAACTCTGGTATTTGGTGATGGACGGGGAAGCCTGGTGTGCTGTGGTCCACGGGGTCGCAAATAGTCGGACATGACTGAGCGACTGAACTGAACTGAAGACTCTATCATCCAGTGCCTATGCCTACCTTCACTCCTGCCCCTACCTGGACTTATACCTTCTTATTTGAAAGGTTCTCTGAGGCCATGCAGGCCAATCTCCCACGCTGGAAGTGAGTTCCTCCCAAAATATCCCTGACAGGTCAGTCTTTCTTTGATTATCCTGCAGGAAGAAAGAGCCCGCTACTAAATGAGGAAGCCCTCACTGTCCTAAGGAAGCTTTTTCTTAAACTGAATGGAAACCTATCTCTCCTTTAAAATGAGTTATCTACCAAAGGACAGTGGCTATGAAGTCACATCAGACATGCATTTATGAGAATAAATTTATCAGAATAAATAAAACTACACTGCCTGGGCAAAGTGAGCAATTGTTGTTTCGCCGCTAAGTCGTGTTATACTTTTTGCAACCCCATGGACTGTAGCCTTCCAGGATCCTTTGTCCATGGGATTTCACAGACAAGAATACTGAGCCACCAGGGAAGCCCAAGTGAGCAACAGAGGTCTCTTTGCAAACCAGCTACTTTCATCAGAGACTTAGCAACAAAATTATACTTGTAACTAAGTATTCTTTTAAATCACTGTATACATTATACATTTTTATAATTACTATATAATGTATACTGTATCTGTACATTAGTATTATTATTCAGAGATATAAACCTAAACCACCTACCATGCTTTATGGGAGATTTAGGAATTTTCCCTTTACTGATTATAGAATCTAATTCCTCCACTAATGTAACACCACTGTATTGGGTGCCCAGAGGATCTTCTGCTCCTGGTTAAAAATATCTAGTTGCAAGGCTTCACTGAACCCAGGGGGTCTGCAGATAGACCTCTTTAATTCAAGTCAGTGATTACTATGAGTAGATTTCCTATTCTGCAGTAGATTACTTTTTGTTATGGATACAAAAGGCAAGTAAGATACAATCTAAACCCTTAAGAAATTCACAGCCTACTTGGAAGAAAGGAAGACATCTGGAGTACCATGCAATCAACTATTCAGTCTCTGGCACATCCTGGGCTTCAGCGCTGAGCACCACCTGCAGTGACCAACTGAGTTCACCAGTGACTGTTTCTCCCCCAACTCTGGGAAGCAGGCAACCCCAGCCAAGGCCTCTCGACCCCTGACTGACACGCAAGATGCTTCTCTGGACTGGAACTGACTTCACCTGGGAGAACAGAAGGTGCTTGAGGGAGGTGGGGCTGCAGCTCCCAATGCTTTCTGAAAGCAGAGCCACAAGCTAGGCAGCCATCATGCTTCTTGTGTGAGTGGTGAGCCAGCAGCCCAGATCCTCAGGCTCTGCTAGCCCTGGAGTTTCACACGAACCTGGCTTAGAGCTCCTTGCCTCAATGCTATTTCCCCATGATATTCTCAGTTTCCACAGGCTCCTCCCAGTTCAGCAAATTCCTCTAGAAGGACCCCTTCTCAGAGTCTGCCCAGCATCAGCACCCCTCTGAGTACTCTTTACTCTGGTGGCCATCTCAAGTGCCACGCTTCTTGGAGCCAGCACTGCACGCCCCCCAGAGCTAATTATACTTAGTGAGCTAGCAGCCAGAGGGGGACATATGTTGACTTCATGTGGCTGCAATATATATTTGTCCCTCCCTCTGACCCCACTTCTTCTCCTCTATTTCTCCCAATTCCCTACCCAGAACCTAAACTCTGAGGCAGCTCCCTGTTCCCTACCAACTCTTCCTCTCCAGCACACATACACACACACACACACACACACACACACACACATAACTCCATACCACTTAGAAACCACACCTTGTTTCTATATCAACTTATCCAAGGGCATATAGCCACAGAGTACAGCATCCCCGGCACAGAAAGACTTCAGTTGTCTCTCCCATATCCTAAAGTCCCATTGGTCTCCACCTCCCTGGCCCTGCTGAGTTTTCACCATGTTTCACTGCCCCCAAAGCTGACTACTCTCCCTCTCCCCTAGCTCTCACCCTGCTGTCCTCAGTGGCTCTGAAAGGACGCACAAGCAATCCCTGACAACTATTTCCAGCTCTAAGATTTCAGCAGTCAACCTAGAGAGGAGACCCTGCATCCTGGCTGCCTGTCCTTTCCTGCCCATACAATCCGTCCTTACCACCCAGCTGCGAGGCCTTCCTTATACATGCCACAGTTCTGGCATCATGACAAGCTCAGCAGCACATGCCCTGATACCACTAGATGAGATTTCCTTTTCAAATCCCCACCCTCATCCCACACCCATTCTTCTATCTTTCAGAGATGGTGTCTCTCATTGTGGAGGGTGTCTAGTGCATTCTTGGCCTACAATAACCATTGTGCCATTCATTATCTCATGGTACCTCTTAATCCAGGCAGCCTCCTCACATCTCAGGGCAAAGTCCTAAAAAACAGCCAAAAGAAATCATTCAAACACTTCCTTTTTAAGGTAGCTTTCCTTGGGACTGCCTGGCTAATTATTAGTGGCAGAGGGTGGATAGGTTGGAATCCAGGTAAGACAGTTATTTAAAAGGATGTGGACCCAGATCTTTTCATAATCCAACAGCAGTATAACAAAATTGGTGCTGGTGGTGGAGGAGGAATGGATCTGTTAACAGGGTGTCTGCTGTGTGTGCCTTTCAGGTGCTCCATGGCCCTAAATTGCCTTCAGAAGACTTAGCATCTAGCATGGTGTCTGGCATTACAGTAGATGCCCAATTAATATCTGTTGGATGTTGAACAAAATACTAGGTACCAGTTTCAACTGGGAAGATTGAGGGAAGAACCCAAAAGGGGCTACTAAGATCTCACCAGGAGAGGATCTCCATGCTAAGTACAGCCTCCTCCTCAGAAACTTGCTCACCAGAGGACAGCAGTCTCAATACCCCTACCCCTCTGGCAGCATACTTCTCCTTAACGGTGACACTGGCAACCCCTTCTCAAAACAAAACAAAAAACCCAGCTACATCACGTTTCCAAGTCCTTCAACCAGACCTCTCTTTTCCCACTCACAACCAAACTGTACTGGAAAATATCTCAACTGCGTAGTGGAAAGTCAACTCCCCACTCCTACTCTCCTCGCTCAGGAATCTCTACCCAGCCCTATTTCATGGTTGCGCCCATCCTGAACCCCACCTTCAATAGACCTCCAGTTGGTTGCCCTTCCACTCCACCGCCCCTGGCACTGCAGAAATGTGGGCATCTCTGGCACAACCTGAGACTGGCAGATCGAGGAATGGAGAGTGAGCAATATTAAGAACGGCAGATATGAGCAATGTGGGAGGGGANCTTTGCTAGAGTGTGAGATTAGTACAATTATGCAGTAGTTTGAACATTCCTTGGCATTGCCTTTCTTTGGAATTAGAATGAAAACTGACCTTTTCCAGTCCTGTGGCCACTGCTGAGTTTTCCAAATTTGCTGGCATATTGAGTGTAGCACTTTCATGGCATCATCTTTTAGGATATGAAATAGCTGAACTTGAATTCCATCACCTCCACTAGCTTTATTTGTAGTGATGCTTCCTAAGGCCCATTTGACTTCCCACCTCAAGAGGTCTGGTTCTTTTTTTTTTTTTTTTTTGGTATAGCAATGGCAAATCACTTCAGTATTATTGCCTTGAGAATCCCCTTCAAAGGCCTTAGTGTAATACAGAAAGGGAACAGGCTCAAAGTTTAGAACTGATATGGTTCATTTACTCCTTGGTAACCCAATTCACATCCCAATTCAAACCCAATAATTTTTTACACTTTTTGGCAGTTCTCAATTTTATGTATTTCTGAAAGAAATAATTTTTTAATAGTAAAATAGCAAAAAAACCTTTTAAACCAAAACAACAACCCAGAAAAAACATCAACTGGTGATGAGTAGGGTTTCCCTTTCAAATAGCCCAGAGGAAATGACTCAGAAATGGCTCCCCTTCTTGTAACTCATGACTTGGTATCAAGTCAGGAATGCACCAAAGACTGTGGATGAGGCATTTTTCTGTTTGGACACAGTAGAAACCATGCTCTAACAAAAGAGATTGATGAGTCTAGTTACTTGAATTCCCAGCCTTGCCGGCAGCCAGGCATGGGTATGTGACCAGCCAGGCACACCTTCCATGTTATGATATGGATAACTAGAATGCTAGGATAACTGCACACAGAGAAGGGGCAATAGCTACAGCAATGTCAAGGGTTTTATCTCGGCCCTCCCTGGTAGCATAGGCAGGAGGAGAGTGATAACAGGAACTAGGTCCTCACTGGATGGGTTGTATAGCATGATTTTGGCTTGCAACCTATACTCTGACGTTTCTCCCACATCTGGTTCTGCCATCTTATCAGCAATTTTGTGGGTTCCCAGTAGTTTTCTAGCAATTTCCTTCTCAGCTTTAATCAGTCAGCTTTCCATTTCTGTTCTTTGCAATGGACAGTGCAGACTGTTGCAGACAGCAAGAGATGCAGTCAGCAGCCAGACTTTAGGAGGCCCTGGTGTTTAGATTTTTGGAGAATAATAGGGTCTAAGTTCCTTATTTGCATGACAAATAAGGGCCTCTATAACTGCGCCGGTACCTCCCTCCTAGACTATTGTTGCCCTCTCCTCCATTTATGTATGTTTCTCTACTCATCTTCAATTACTACAGTTTTTTTTTTTTTTTAAACTAAGGCTGGTGGTTTAGCCTGAAGAGACTTCCCCACTCCTAAATCTCATCCGACAAAAGTGTGCACGTGTGCTCAGTCGCTTCAGTTGTGTCTGACTCTTTGTAGCCCTCTGGACTGTAGCCCACTAGGCTTTTCTGTCCATGGGATTCTTCAGGCAAGAATACTGGAGTGGGTTGTCATTCCCTCCTCCAGGGGATCTTCCCAGCCAAGGGATTGAACCCATGTCTCTTGCATCACCTATATTGGCAGGCAGGTTCTTTACTACCACATCACTTGGAAAACCCCTGACAAATGACCATTATTCAACAAAGGGCACCCTGTCTATGAAGTCCAATGAGTAGAACTGACCCTCTACACTCCCTACCCACCTTTTCAAGGTACATTCTGCACAGAGACTTGTGAGGAGTATAAATAATTGTGGTATTTGTGCTTATTGGTTTCCTCCCTAAGCTGTGAGCTCCCCAAGAGCAGGAACCACACATTCCAGTTGCTTTAACCCCAGTTCACACAGAATGAAGAAATGAAGGACTGATTGGGAAACACAGATGATGAGAAGGAGTTACCACACGGCATGTCAGCAGCACCAGAATTGTGTATTTTCTCCCATGATATGAGGAAGGAGGCAGGAGGAAAGGATAGGCCCAAGGTCCTTTTATTCTCTTATTAACTTGTTCAGTTCAGTTCAGTTTAGTTCAGTCACTCAGTCGTATCTGACTCTTTGCAACCCCATGAACTGCAGCATGCCAGGCCTCCCTGTCCATCACCAACTCCTGGAGTTTACCCAAACTCACGTCCATTGAGTTGGTAATGCCATCCAACCAGCTCATCCTCTGATCTCCCCTTCTCCTCCTACCATCAGTCTTTCCCAGCATCAGGGCCTTTTCAAATGAGTCAACTCTTCACATCAGGTGGCCAAAGTATTGGAGTTTCAGCTTCAACATCAGTCCTTCCAGTGAACATCCAGGACTGATCTCCTTTAGGATGGACTGATTGGGTCTCCTTGCAGTCCAAGGGACTCTGAAGAGTTAGATTGGGTCAAAAGAATGATGATCCAAAAAGGCTTTGTGGGTATCTGTGGTTTGTTTNAGGTGGCCAAAGTATTGGAGTTTCAGCTTCAACATCAGTCCTTCCAGTGAACATCCAGGACTGATCTCCTTTAGGATGGACTGATTGGGTCTCCTTGCAGTCCAAGGGACTCTGAAGAGTTAGATTGGGTCAAAAGAATGATGATCCAAAAAGGCTTTGTGGGTATCTGTGGTTTGTTTGTATACAGCACAAAATATTATCTTGCAAAAACTAAAGAATTTTATGGTCAATTCCATCTGAGATTCATTCTTCAGAGTCCTCAACCTCAACTCCAGGATAATAACAGCTGGATAATCATCTTCCCAAGAACTGGACACCTTAATAGGGACCTTACACTGTTAACTGACTACATTTCTGCAGAAGTGAGAGACTGGGGGCCGAAGGTCTTTGCTGAGGCTGTACTTTCTCACTTTCCTGCTCTTGCGGGTGAATTGAGTAAACACATGAGGATATTTCTAGTGATCTGAAGCCAAACCCTGCTTCTATCTCCATTTAAACTATTTTTTGGGTGCAATAAACAATAAAACTTTGCCTCCATAATTTGGTCTGACTCTGTGCTTTTCACTAGAGGAGGCCGAAATCTTGGGGCTTATGATTCTAAAATCTGTCCTGAGTATGGTGAAACCATGTAAAACATGCATGTAAGAACTTATTAGTCTACAAAATTTCCAGACTATTACTGTCTCCCTTATGTCATTTCTGATCACAGAGAGGAGTTAACTAACAATGACTGTGTAAAATATATACAAATAAGAAAAGAAGTGAAGTGCTGATGCAGAGATTTTAAGACTGGGTGGAGGGATCTAAAATAATTGCATTTCCCTAGACTCACTTTCAAAGTGGTCAATTTTATAGAATCACTTCCCCAGCAAAAGGAAGTGAGTGTTCACATTTTAGGACCTACTCTGAGCCTGGCATAGTTAGACATTTACACAGGTTCTTTCACAACAATCCTCTTTAAATGTTAATGTCACTGTTTCTTTTTCACAAATGAAGAAACTAAGGTACCAGGCCATTAAAAATAATATATGCCAAAGGTCACACAACAAGGTTCATCTGATTTCAGAGCCAAGATGTTGTCTACTACATGCCCACGGAATGTCACTGGGCCTAAAGGGGGTTAGTTATTTGAATGGTGTAGTTATAAGGGAATTTTTATCCCAAGTAATAAAGCTATCCATCATAAGAAATACAAAAAACTAGAAGCTAATGCGCCCATAGGAAAATCATGATCTATGTAACATATGTCTGATTCTCTTTGCCCTGATGGACATCCTCTTTTGAAAGAGGCTGTGTACTCAGCATTTCCACTGCCAGAGTTAATTCTAAGGAGTTACTCACAGAAGGCTCTGTCACCCAAAGACACTGCACCACTTGTTTTGATCACAGCAAAAACCTGGAAGTAGTTGAATGGCCTTTAGTGGGAGATATATCAATAATACATCAGGCTTCCTTGGTGTCTCAGCTGTAAAGAATCTGCTTGCAATGCAGGAGACCCCAGTTCTATTCCTGGGTTGAGAAGATACCATGGCGAAGGACAGGCTATCCACTCCAATATTCTTGGACTTCTCAGTGGCTCAGATAGTAAAGAATCTGCCTGCAATGAGGGAGACATGGGTTTGATCCTTGCATTGGGAAGATCCCCTGGAGAAAGGAATGGCTACCCACTCCACTATTCCTGCCTGGAGAATTTCATGGACAGAGGAGTTTGGTGGGCTCTAGTCCTTGGGGTCACAAAGAGTCAGACATGCCTGATCGAATTTTATTCACATNGTCACTGTTTCTTTTTCACAAATGAAGAAACTAAGGTACCAGGCCATTAAAAATAATATATGCCAAAGGTCACACAACAAGGTTCATCTGATTTCAGAGCCAAGATGTTGTCTACTACATGCCCACGGAATGTCACTGGGCCTAAAGGGGGTTAGTTATTTGAATGGTGTAGTTATAAGGGAATTTTTATCCCAAGTAATAAAGCTATCCATCATAAGAAATACAAAAAACTAGAAGCTAATGCGCCCATAGGAAAATCATGATCTATGTAACATATGTCTGATTCTCTTTGCCCTGATGGACATCCTCTTTTGAAAGAGGCTGTGTACTCAGCATTTCCACTGCCAGAGTTAATTCTAAGGAGTTACTCACAGAAGGCTCTGTCACCCAAAGACACTGCACCACTTGTTTTGATCACAGCAAAAACCTGGAAGTAGTTGAATGGCCTTTAGTGGGAGATATATCAATAATACATCAGGCTTCCTTGGTGTCTCAGCTGTAAAGAATCTGCTTGCAATGCAGGAGACCCCAGTTCTATTCCTGGGTTGAGAAGATACCATGGTGAAGGACAAGCTATCCACTCCAATATTCTTGGACTTCCCAGTGGCTCAGATAGTAAAGAATCTGCCTGCAATGAGGGAGACATGGGTTTGATCCTTGCATTGGGAAGATCCCCTGGAGAAAGGAATGGCTACCCACTCCACTATTCCTGCCTGGAGAATTTCATGGACAGAGGAGTTTGGTGGGCTCTAGTCCTTGGGGTCACAAAGAGTCAGACATGCCTGATCGAATTTTATTCACATCAGTAAATCGTGAAATATTGTTGTTGTTCAGTTGCTAAGTTGTGTTGGGCTCTCTGATCCCATGGACTGCAGCACACCATGCTTGCCTGTCCTTCACTGTCTCCTGGAATTTGCTTGAATTCATATCCATCGAGTTGGTGATGCTATTGAACCATCTTGTCCTCTGCTGCCCTCTTCTCCTTTTGCTTTCACTCTTTCTCATCTTCAGGGTCTTTTCCAGTGAGTTAGTTCACATCATGTGGCCAAAGTATTGGAACTGCAGTATCCATCCTTCCATAAATTTCAGAGTTGATTTCCTTTAAGATTGACTGGTGTGATCTCCTTGAAGTCCAAAGGACTCTCAAGAATCTTTAGCACCACAATTTGAAACCATAAATTCTTCAGTGCTCAGCCTTCTTTATGGTCCAACTCTCACATCTGTACATAACTATTGGAAAAATTATGGCTTTGACTATATGGACCTTTGTTGGAGTGATATCTCTGCTTTTCAATATATTGTCTAGGTTTGTCATAGCTTTCCTTCCAAGGAGTAAGCACCTTCTAATTTCATGGCTGCAGTCACCATCTGCAGTGATTTCAGAGCCCAAGAAAATAAAATCTGTCACTGCTTCTACTTTTTCCTCTATTTGCCATGAAGTGATGGGACCAGATCCATCTAGTCAAAGTTATGGTTTTCCCAGTAGTCATGTGTGGATGTGAGAGTTGGACTATAAAGAAAGCTGAGCACCGAAGAATTGATGCTTTTGAACTGTGGTGTTGGAGATGACGCTTGAGAGTCCCTTGGATTGCAAGGAGATCAAACCAATCAATCCTAAAGGAAATCAGTCNAAGTTATGGTTTTTCCAGTGGTCATGTGTGGATGTGAGAGTTGGACTATAAAGAAAGCTGAGCACCGAAGAATTGATGCTTTTGAACTGTGGTGTTAGAGATGACGCTTGAGAGTCCCTTGGATTGCAAGGAGATCAAACCAATCAATCCTAAAGGAAATCAGTCCTGAATATTCATTGGAAGGACTGATGTTGAAGCTGAAACTCCAATACTTTGGCCACTTGATGTGAAGAGCTGACTCATTTGAAAAGACCCTGATGCTGGGAAAGATTGAAGGCAGGAGGAGAAGGGGATGACAGAAGTTGAGTTGGTTGGATGGCATCATGGACTCAATGGACATGAGTTGGGGAAATGCTGGGAGCTGGTGATGGACAGGGAGGCCTGGCATGCTGCAGTTCATGGGGTTGCAAAGAATCGGACACGACTGAGTAACTGAACTGAACTGAACTGAACTTGCTTTCTCTATGACCCAATGGATACTGGCAATTTGATTTCTGGTTCCTCTGGCTTTCCTAAATCCAGCTTGTCATCTGCAAGTTCTTTGTACATGTAGTGCTGAAGCCTAGCATGAAGGATTTTGAGCATAACCTTATTAGCGTGGGAAATGAGAGCAACTGTCTGGTAGGTGGAACATTCTTTGGCACTGTCCTTCTTTGGGATTGGAGTGAAAACTGACCTTTTCCAGCCCTGTGGCTACTGCTGTGTTTTCCAAATTTGTTGACATGTTGAGTGCAGCACTTTAACAGCATCATCTTTTAAGATCTGAAATAGCTCAGCTGGAATTCCATCACCTCCACTAGCTTTGTTGGTAGTACTGCTTCTCAAGACCTGATTGACTTCACACTCCAGGAACTTATGTGGAATATTACACAGCTGTTACTAAGAGCAAGATAGATCTGATCATGTAAATTGAGAGATTCTTGCAAAAGTTATTATTAAGGAGGAAAAAAGGGGACAGAACAAATGAATAGTATGATCTCAGCAATACAAATTTAAAAGCATATGCATATAACCCACTATATGATATCATATAATCTACTATATGATAGGTTATTTTAAAAATTTCTTAGAAGTAGAATCATATGCACAGACATTTTAACAATGGCTGTCTTTGAGATAAGAGACTGGGGGTGGGAGTGATATAACTTTGAAGTCATTTTTAATCACATCACATAATAAGAATTGTTAAGCTTCATGTCACGTTTATATTATCCTTGCACTATTACAAGTGTTTTGTGTATTTGAATGTATTTAATCCACGTGATATCCCTAGGAGATTGATATCACTTTTAGCTCTGTTGTGCAGATGAGGAAATCTGGTTCAAGGAATTCATGTAACTTGCTCAAAGCCTCATAGATATTAGCTGACAGAGCAGGGATTTGAGCTCAGACACTCAGGCCCCAGAATTTAGGCTCATAAACATTGCCTTACACTGCCTCCTAGAAGAGTGTAATATATACACATAAATTAAAAAGTAAAAATTGATGAAAGGCTGATAGCTAAAAAGGTGTAGTTTGCTGTCCCACATTTCTTCCCAGGAGCAAAACTTCCGGACTCTTCTAGTTGTCTCTTCTGGTCATTACCTTCATGTTTTTATGATAATGTATTTATGCTGTTATATTTGATTTACCAATTCTAAAACATTATCTGTTGGCTTCTTGTAATGGAAATTCAAGTTTTAGCTTTCTTCTGCTGTCCTTTACTTCTCCCAACTGTGCTCTGCCAAAATTTAACTAAATCAGTAGTCCAATGTTAAATCTCCAGGACCATGTACATATGTTCATGGGTGAGCTAAATTGTCAACTATAATTGCCTTCCCTTTATTTTACTTGTTTTTCTTGAATTAGTACTTGGTTTATTTTTTTTCCATTGGCTTAGTTTCCTATGTATCCATCCTTAAGTTTTTCAAATATTTCATCAAATTTGTTTAAAAGCAATAAATATATTTCCAAATGATCAAATATATCCCTGTGAATTCTGTTTTTCTGAAAACTCTCCTGAACTTCTTAATCAAATAATTTTCAATACTTCTCTAACTTTTTAATCATGTGGCTATATTACATTAAAATACTAAACAGGGCTTTATTGAGGTTTAATTGACATATATTAACTGCAAATGCACAAAGTGTACAATTAGACATGCTTGGCATATGTACACATCTACAAAACCATCACCACCATCAGAATACCCATCACCCCAAAAATGTTTTCCTGGGTCCCTTGTAATGCTTCCATCTTGCATCTTTCCACATCTCTCATCCCCAAGCAATCAAGGATTTACTTTCTATCATATTAGATTGCTTGTATTTTCTAGAGATTACATAAATGGAATGACCATGCAGTATGTAGCCCATTTGTCTGACTTTTTTAATTTAAAAGATAATTATTTGGAAATTCATCCATGATTATCAATGGATGGGTTATTCTTTCCATTTACTTAGTGGTTTTCCATTATATGTATATATCAAAATTTGTTTATTCACCTACTGATGAACATTTAGGTTGTTTTCAGTTTTGCACTATTACAAATAAAGTTGTTAAAAACATTTGCATGCAAGTGTTTTTTTTTTTTTTTTTAATCTGACCATTTTCTTTTAATTACACCATACCCTGTACCCTGTGACAATTAATGCATCTTTCTCATCTGGTTTGTGAAGTTTCATCACAGTGCCTATTCAGTCCTTTACATTGCCCAGTAAGCACTTCTAGAAATGTAAGGATTTTATACATATGCAATGTGTACAGACTGATAAACACACAAGTTCTATATCAGCAACAAATGCTGTAGTTGAGATCAATGGAACGTATAACCATTTTTTTTTTTTCTTTCCTCCAATATATTCACCATTTGGCTTAATTAATTCTATGTCATTAGTAGAAGGCAGGAAAATCTGAGTAATTCGGACCTACTTGAGGGGTAAGAAATAAACCTGAATATTTTGTTTGTCTGACCCTCCAAGCAAATTCAAGGTACGTATTTAAAGAAGTGGAAAGCACATAGCAGTTTTTATAAAAGCAGTCCAGAAGGTTCCAACTCTTCTCCAGATGGTTTCGGTTCCCATCAAAAGGAAATCCCTGAGACACTTTATATCCTTTCACTAAAACGCAACTCAGTCAATGCAGAGGTAATACTTTACCAAGTGTTAATGTTTTCCTAAGAGAACAGCTGAGGCAATGTTTAATGTTGTATCTATCATACCATGGAGTTTGATACAAAAACCAGGAAGTTCAGTCAGGGCACAATTATTAAGCCAATTTTACTTCATCCCCCTTTTAATAGTAACTCCTAAAGGGGACGCAAAATTCACTAGACATCTCCCTTCTGCTCCATGGCATCTTATAAGGACACTAGGAACTGTGTGTTTCTCTCCTTCTGCCTCAGAGGTAATTTTTGATTGTAGAGATCTCTAAGGTGCTTATTGTCCTTGGGTTTTTTTTTTTTTTTTAATCATTTAAATGCCCAAATTCTGTTTTTCACTGACCTAGCTCACTCACTTTCTGTATGAACAGCTTTAGTACCCACCTCAGTATGGGGTAAGCTATTAGCACCAGTATTAAGCAGATCCTTCCTAAGAATACTCTGTAAATAGCAGGGGGTAGGAAGAATGGTAAGGAAAAAACAACACTCATTTAGCAGTCAAGCTCAGGATTGTACTGCTCCACTGAATTTTCATGTTTAAGGAATATGGTCTTAATGCCCACCTTGTGGCAATATCTAGCTAACTTCCACCCCCCTAGCTAATTCGAGTAGGGGGTGGGGCAGGAGACAAGCAGCAAAGTTATCTTGTTAGCAAAAACCAAAACAAAAACATGATCTTCTTCTCAGAGTACACAGGCTATAGCAAGTCCTCTCTCCAAGAGGACATTAGTTTTTATGCAGGGATGAAAAGACCAGGCTCTGATAGGTAGCACAGGGCAGAGCACAACAAAGGAGGCACTGAATTCCTACAGTGCCGAAGTCTGGTTCCAATATGGGAATGCATTTTTAAAGGACCTTCAGCATAATAAATGCCTTTTTAACAATTTAATCACTATTCTNAGTTCAGTCAGGACACAATTATTAAGCCAATTTTACTTCATTCCCCTTTTAAAAGTAACTCCTAAATAGGGGACGCAAAATTCACTAGACATCTCCCTTCTGCTCCATGGCATCTTGTAAGGACACTAGGAACTGTGTGTTTCTCTCCTGCCTCAGAGGCAATTTTTGATTGTAGAGATCTCTAAGGTGCTTATTGTCCTTGGGTTTTTTTTAATCATTTAAATGCCCAAATTCTGTTTTTCACTGACCTAGCTCACTTTCTGCATGAACAGCTTTAGTACCCACCTCAGTGTGGGGTAAGGTTAGCTATTTGCACCAGTATTAAGCAGATCCTTCCTAAGAATACTTTGTAAATAGCAGGGGGTAGGGAGAATGGTAAGGAAAAAACAACACTCATTTAGCAGTCAAGCTCAGGATTGCTGCCCCCATTGAATTTTCATGTTTAAGGAATATAGTCTTAATGCCCACCTTGTGGCAATATCTAGCTAACATCCATCCCCCCTAGCTAATTTGGGTAGGGGGTGGGACAGGAGACAAGCAGCAAAGTAATAGGCTATAGCAAGTCCTCTCACCAAGAGGACGTTAGTTTTTCTGTAGGGATGAAAAGACCAGGCTCTGATAGGTAGCACAGGGCAGAGCACAACAAAGGAGGCACTAAATTCTTACAGTGCCGAAGTCTGGTTCCAATATGGGAATGCATTTTTTAAAGGACCTTCAGCATAATAAATGCCTTTTTAACAATTTAATCACTATTCTTCCTGCAGTAACTTTCATGGTTTTACATTTTACTTAGAAACATATATTTAAAAGATTCTTTCATGGATCTTACATACTATTTAGGCTGATCAGGGATAAAGTTTACCACAATCAACTTTTTATTCATCCTTTTATTTTTTCCAATCTATGTTCACTTGCCTGCTTCCCTTTGCTGACATCTACTGTAAGAATAATGAGACTGACCATTTTAATTGTGGCATAGCAAAGGGTCAGAATCCTGGCTCTGCCATTTATTGGGTATTATGGCTTTGGGTGGGCTTCCCTGGTAGCTCAGGTGGTAAAGAATCGGCCTGCAATGTAGGAGACCTGGGTTTGATCCCTGGGTTGGGAAGATCCCCTGGAGGAGGGCATGGCAACCCTCTCCAGTATTCTTGCCTGGAGAATCCCAATGGACAGAGGAGCCTGGCGGGCTACAGTCCATGGGGGTTGCAAAGAGTCAGACACAACTGAGCAACTAAGCACAGCACAGGATAGCTTTGGGTAAGTCACTGATTCCATTTTTTCAGCCAGAGAATGGGAACAGTATCATCCACCTTGCGGGATTGTGAGAACTAGAGACATTATGAAAAGTTCCTAATATAGCACAAAATCATTATCATCACCACTATCAGCTTCATGCAAAAAACAAACAAACAAACCTAAAATTCAAAACTGGCCAAAAAAATTTATGCAACAAATATTTTTAAAGAAAGATACACAAGTCAATCTCAAGATTCTGAAAACCCTGTCACCTGCTTTATTTCTAGATAAGGGTAAAGGGAAACAAGGAAATATTCACTTGAATTTGAGGGGCAGCTAAACTGAAAGCAAGAGTAGCAACAATTTTACGCCTCTAAGGTTACTCTGATCCATAAAGGAATGGTAAAATTTCCTTGTTTGGAGACTTAAGAGTTTAATTTTCCCCTAAAGCAAGATCATCCACTTTGGCTGGGGTAAAAGAATAAAGAACAAACTCAGTAGCACCAAATGGGGTTTAACACAGAAAACATAGGTCCAGGTTTCTCCTTTCAAATGCAAAGTTTTACATTAAAATATGTTTAAAAATCATAGTTGTTTTCCCCTCTTGATTCAATCCTTCTCCTTCTTCTACCAGGAACCCCAGAAACCTAAAGAGCATGTGCATTATTGACTAGATATACAATCCAGCTGCCCCTTCCAAGCTGGAATCTGATTACAAATGGACTGGCCTAGCTCAAGGCTGCCCTCAGTGACAGCAAGCAATATCTATGCTCTCAGGGAAAATGGATACTGAGGATGCCACCAGTCAAAAAGTCGAACGCTGTGTACTGGGTCCAGGATGACTTGCACACCCTGTTCACTGCGCAGTTTCTGACCACCATGGACAGGATAATCTTGGAACACCAGTCTCACTCGATGATGCCGCATGTCCGTGCTCACACTGATAGTAAACTGGGAGGGAAAAGTAAATTCAATACCCAAATTTAACAACCTTGTTTTCCTATGACACACTTTGAAATGAAAGAGTCTAGACAATTGACATGGACTAGGCCACAAAATAATCTCTAAGTTACACTACCAGCACCTTTGCAAAAATATTAAAAATTAACAGTGGTTTTTTTTTATAAGTTTTTCTTAGCTTCATATATTTAAACTGTGCTAAAGAAAGCCTCTCAAATGGCTACAAATATTAGGATATGTGCACATAGAGCACCATCAGTGACAATTTTTAAAAACTTTTTAAGAGATGATTTGAGGGGATTTTGATGAGATACATCTGATGACTTTTTTTTGAAAAATAAACCACAAAATCTCTAAATGTGTTTATATATCAACATATATAAATGGGTAGAGAATTGTATGAATAGGAAGAATACGGAATATGAGTATATAAATAAGTCATTAATGTGGCTTGAGATGTCTACCATAAAAACAGGTATATGACATACTTTGAATTATACAAAATTATTTAAGAGTGGGTATATACATGTATATATTAACAGAAACATTAAAGAACAATTCCCCAGAAGTTAAGTGCAGTTAGAGGATACAAGTCTAAGTTACCTTTACTGTCTCAACATGTTTATGTATTATTTAATTCTTCACGTGAAGTATGCATTTCTTATTTTACCATTAAAAAAAGAATAAAGCTATTTTCAATGTGGAGGGGGAACATATCTTTGAACATAAGCCAAAAATACAGAAAAGATAAATTACATGAACTCTCCAGTTGCCAATCCAGTTAAAAATGTTAAAAATATGGAAAATATACCAGAGGCATATTTGTTGTTTACTAATCTAATTCTTAGCTAAACCTTGAATAGTCAAGAGAATCACACAAAGGACAGAGCTGGTAACCCTACATTTTAATATTCCATTTATGATACCACATACATGCTTGGGATCCTGACATATAGTGCCCATGCATAAGCCTTATCATTAACCTTAATGGGGTAATGTTTCTCAAACATTAACGAGCACAACACAGGAGATACAAAACCATTCTATTCACTATGGAGAAGGAATCAAGTAAAATATTCTCAGACATAATTAACTTCTCCACAAATAAGTCTATTCCTAATATAAAAGTCAGTTTTCAGATTTTGTTTAAAATTACTTTAACAATAATTTTTTTCAAAGATTTCTTCCTCAGTGGTTAAATATACAAATCTTTCAACATCCTGTCTCCACTTACCAGGGTAAATATCATTCCCATGACAATTGGAATAAAGATGAAATTGAGGGTGGTGACCTGCAGTAGGCAGCAGTCCTGGTCTGGGTTGGTATGAACATCTTCGTACTGAATGGGAGGCTGCAATCCTCCCATACACTTGCTCTTTAATCTTGGGGACTGAGGAGAATTAAGAATTACTCATGGGTTAGAGGAAATGTTATGGCTCTAGGACTCCACCAATGAAAATGCTTAACTAAAGCTGCTGAGATCCATTTTTCTGTTATCTCTTTTCTCTTTAATTTATAAATCAGCTTTTACACAGATCAAAGAAAGCCCTTTAAAAGGTGAGGAAACACATGCAAGGACATGCAGAACAGTCCTCTCAGTAGCCAAGATCTCAGGTACAGTCCAAGCAAAAAGCAGAAACAGAGGTACACTAGTATCTGCTCTTCCTGCGAACACTCTTGGCAGTCCCTCTCCCCACGGCTTCCTCAAATTGCCTCAGGTATATAAAACCATGTGAATTATCATTGTTTACAAATACATTTGCTTTGAAAAAAAAAAATTCTTAGGCAAATAACCTCAGTACATTGTTATAACAAGTTCTTTCCTTTCCCCTACTTTTAAGTCTTCGAGTATACAGAAAAATAAAACCATGCAATAAACTCCTGTAATCCCTTTACCATTGGATATTCTGTCGTATTTGTTTTCTTTCCTCTCACATCTCTCATTTTATAAATATATATATATATATAGTCATATGTTTAAAAAAAAAATCACAGCTCTGGAGTGGGGGACGCAAAGTCATTTGAAGGTAACACTGGCACCTAAAAAAATTAACAATAATTTCATATCTAATATCCACAGAATCTCAAATTTCTTTAATTGTACCAAAAATGTCTTTTATACATAAAGAGGTATCTCATTGTTCATTAATTCAGGATCTGCTCAAGGTTTACTCTATGCGTTAAGCTATTAAATCTTTGTGCCTCTTTCATATAGAATAATTCCTTCCTTCTTTTCATGACATTATTATAAGTTTTAATGTGTAGTATCTGATTTTAAAAAGGCAATTTTATGTTTAGTAAAATCAGAGCAAGGTATTACCTGAAAAGCAAAGAGATGATAAAAACACATACCTGTTTTTTGAACTTGAAGTTGAATTCCCACATTGGTTCCTGTCTGTTCCCAACAATCTTTCTGCACCAGAAAAGTAAGCACTGTAAGAAAATAAAAATAACTTTTCTGTTGCTAGCTCTAAAGCCAGCCATGGCTCCAATGCTGAGATTTTACTTTGGCACAGATAGAAACCCCCATATCCTGCCCCCTCACCCGCCAATTTGACACTGGTGCAACATGAGAAGAGACAACCCCAAGGCTGTTCAATAAAGAGAAGAGGTACTGATAAAAGTCAACCTCAGATGCTATTAAGGTCAACCCCTATTGTTCTCATCTTTAAAGACAGAAACATGGTCTCTAGAGACTGGGGCATTCAGCAGGCCACTTCTCTACATTAAAATATAAGGGCAGCCAGTAGCCATCAGGTAAGATGATAACAAAGCCATTAAGCAGGCAGAGATAGCCAACCCTGAATGTAATAGGAGCAAACCACTCAGGACCTTCTGGGAGCAGACAGCCGGTATGGAAACTACAGAGCTGAGCTGAATTCAATCTAGAGTAAGCCCCTCAAGGAAAGTCAGGCTACAGCTAGGGTTAACACAAGAAGTTAAGTACCTCCCAGGGGATAAGGGGTGGGTCGTCCGCCGTGCCAGCTGTCCTGCCCTTCAGACATGCCCTGTACGTCCTGCTGTTCCATCAAAAATAATGGGCTTGGCTTTAAGGGGCAAACACTTCTGCTGCCAACACAACAGCTCCAGTGTCCCACACAAGCTATGCTACTGAAAAGAGAGAGAGGGAGAATCAAATACGAAAAGGTGGAGTCCAGCAACATGTGGCAACTTCCTTCAGGCATGCTGGCAACTTCCTGAATGCCATGCGATTATGGTTATACTAGCAAGGCAATGCACGGGACATCGGCCATTGCAGGTCCCACATCCTCCAGGTCTCTAAACAATGGACACAAAAACCAGCAGACAGGTAGCCTAGGCTTCCTGTCTCGGTTAAGATTTTTGTTATCACCACTGTTAGTTGTCCACTTAAAAAATTAATAAATTATAAAAATATGAAGACATGGGCATTTGAGATTTAGGAGTAGCACTTGCATTGTGCACTGGAGCCGCAAGGATGTCCAGCATGAAGTCTGCCCAGTGCTGCTCTGCTCCCAGCAACTGATTAACACCCGGCCATGGTCAGCTTTGGGGTGATCCCACGTCACCACAGTTAACCTGCGATGATCAGAAGTCTTTGGGGGGAGGAAAACTATAAATGTGAAAAGATACTCTGTCTACTCATATTATGAGAAGGAATAAAATTCTACCCAGTCAGCATTCTAATCCTGCCCTAAATCCATCAACTAGTGTGACATTAAATTGAGCTCAGCCAATGACCCTGACCATCTCAGTTTACAATCCTGGGAAGAACCATGATGATCTTGAAATCAACAGTACTCTTTTAATCAATATGTATCAAGTAGAATGTTCTCACACTAGCGCTAAACTAGGGAAAAAGAATCATTAACATCCAAAGCATAAAAAACAAAACAGAATTATGAAGTGCTAAAGAACATCAGACTTTGGGTAGGAACAGAGTAAAAAAAAAAAAAAATTCACAAACTCAAAAGACACAAAATTTGGACAATAATATTAGCTGAATGAGAAAAAAGTTGGAGACATCGACTTGCCTAAATAATCATATATGCTATAATAGTCTAGCTTGTCAAAGGTGTGTTTACCATATACTTCATGGTGGAACAAAGGACAAAATGGACCACAGGCTTATAGACCTACTTACAGGTGAGAAAAATACAATGAAATTTGAATACAATGTATAAATGAATANAAAGTTGGAGACATCCACTTGCCTAAATAATCATATATGCTATAATAGTCTAGCTTGTCAAAGGTGTGTTTACCATATACTTCATGGTGGAACAAAGGACAAAATGGACCACAGGCTTATAGACCTACTTACAGGTGAGAAAAATACAATGAAATTTGAATACAATGTATAAATGAATAAAAACTACTGGGGAAATCCAGAGATATAAATAATGGCCTAGAACACAGGAAGAATTTTAGAGCGCTGAAGTCGGAGTGTGAATACTTTATAGTCTCTGAAACAATCCATCCCAGAGCCTGGCAACAATAGGAACTTTGCAAATGCTGAAGAAGTCTATACCAGAATCTTTTAAGGTCAATGAGAAAGTGACATTCCAGATGTCAAGGTCACATTAGAAAATTAGTTTTTTTATATTTTTGTATCATGATTTAATGAAGAAGAAAATGGCTACCTACTCTGGTATTCTAGGCTGGAGAAACCCCATGGACAGAGGAGCCTGGGAGGCTACAGTCTATGGGGTTGCAGAGTCAGACATGACTAAAGTGACTTAGCACATCATGATTTAAAGCACCTTTTGAGAATTATGGTTTACATTTACCATTTGAACTGTGTTCTTCCTCGCTCAAACCATCAAACCATTTAAAGTGGTTCAATGTATAAGGCAAGAAAATAAAGAGAATAAGGAATATGCTAAAAGCACAAGAAAGCTTTAAGGTAAAGATAACATAAGCCAGCCCAGCACAGCAGGAATGTTCTGGTGAAACGATACCCCCAAGCCCAGAAAGTTTATATTAGCCCTCGAGCAGCCTGGTATCTATAGCCCCAGACCACCCCATTAAGAAAGCTAGAAACAAGCCATGATAACAGGCCCATTATACAAGAGTCCATTTGTTAAACCCTACCACTAATACCGACTTACTTTGGAATTCTTTAATGTGCTAGGAGTGCTTTCTGGAATGGCTGGATTCTTGGAGATTCGAGCAGCGAATGGCTCATACATATGGTACAGAGATCGGATCACACATGCCCGAAGACAGTGCAGCTTCTCCATTGACTCTGGTCGCAGGCGCAAAGGCAGAGAGGCATCCAGTGTGTAGTGTCTGAAACATGACACATTACTCCTACCAGTAAGCGACCTGTCTCTTCTGTTCTAGGCCAGTCTCCTAGGATTCCTGGGCTCTGTACAAATTTCACATTACTGCTCCACTGGCCAGTAGTTAGTTTGTCCCTAGTGCTCTCATGCGGTTTCTCTCTTACACACACACACACACATACAAATCACCATCTCCTTCACTTCTCAGCCACCTTTCCTCATTATGCAAAACCCAATTCATACATACCTTATAATCCTGCACTTCTCTATGCATTTAAAATTTTACATCTTATTTCACTTTAGAAAAGGGCAAGTCTCTGACTTAATACTAATACAGTACACTTCAGTTACTCAAAAAGAACTTGCACTGGAGAAGATCTACCAGGTTCTCTTGTCACATGTCTCAGAAAGTTCTCTACTCCCCGATAACCTCAACATCCCTTTCCACCATATTCTTACTGACACTTCTAACCCAGCATCAAAAGTCAGCTCTTATTAATCACATCATTCACTCTCTCCTCACCACTGCAACTACACAGAGCCACATAAATGCAAAGACTATGCATTCAACATGACTAGCAAATCTAAGAAACAATCAACCCAGTTGGAAAGATAAACAGATGGGCATCTATAGTTTCTGAGAATTCTAGCTAAGATAAACCTCTGAAGCAAAGTCAAAAACAGTTATTTTTGAGACCTTACTTTTGCTGAAAGTATTAGGTTGGTGCAAAAGTAACTGGGGTTTTACACTGTTGAACTTTGCCACTTCATATTGAAATACATTCTTAAATAAATGTGGTTATATTATACATCATTTTAATGTACATTTCCCACTTTTTTTTTTTCTAATGACATTACTTGCTGTTTATTTTGTATTTACTTTAGACTATGGAAATGATGTTAGACAAGAAGCAAATTGGAGCGGTTTTTTATTTGAGTTCAAAAGGGTCATAAAGCAGCAGAAACAACTCACAACATCAACAATGCATGTGGCCCAGAACTGCTACCAAACACAGTGCAGTGGTGGTTCAAGATGTTTTGCAAAGGAGATGAGAACCTTGAAGATGAGTGTAGGGGCCAACCAGTGGAAGTTGACAACAACCAATTGAGAACCATCATCAAAGGTGAGCCTCTTAGAGCTATAGGAGAAGTTGCTGAAGAACTCAACATTGACTATTCTATGGTCATTTGGCATCTGAAGCAAATTGGAAAGGTGAAAAAGCNGAGAACCTTGAAGATGAGTGTAGGGGCCAACCAGTAGAAGTTGACAACAACCAATTGAGAACCATCATCAAAGGTGAGCCTCTTAGAGCTATAGGAGAAGTTGCTGAAGAACTCAACATTGACTATTCTATGGTCATTTGGCATCTGAAGCAAATTGGAAAGGTGAAAAAGCTCAATAAGTAGGTGCCTCATGAGCTGATCAAAAATAAAAAAAAAAACTGTCATTCTTAATTGTCATCTTCTAGGCCTTCCCTGGTGGCTCAGAGGGTAAAGCGTCTGCCTACAATGTGGGAAACCTGGGTTTGATCCCTGGGTCGGGAAGATCCCCTGGAGAAGGAAATGGCAACCCACTCCAGTACTCTTGCCTGGAAAATCCCATGGACGGAGAAGCCTGGTAGGCTACAGTCCGTGGGGTTGCAAAAAGTCAGACACGTCTGAGTGGAGCGATTTCACTTTACTATTCTACTCAACAACAATGAACCATTTCTCAATCGGATTGTGATGTGTGACGAAAAGTGGACTTTATACCACAACCAGCAATGACCAGCTCAGTGGCTGGACTGAGAAGCTCCAGAGCACTTCCCAAAGCAAAACTTGTATCAGAACAGGTCATGGTCACTNACTTTACTATTCTACTCAACAACAATGAACCATTTCTCAATCGGATTGTGATGTGTGACGAAAAGTGGACTTTATACCACAACCAGCAATGACCAGCTCAGTGGCTGGACTGAGAAGCTCCAGAGCACTTCCCAAAGCAAAACTTGTATCAGAACAGGTCATGGTCACTGTTTAGTAGTCTGCTGCCCATCTGATCCACTACAGCTTTCTGGATCCCAGCAAAACCTTTACACCTGAGAAGTATGTTCAGTAAATTGATGAAATGCACCAAAAACTGCAATGCCTGCAGCCAGCATTGGTGAATAGACTGGGCNTTCTTTGCATTGATCACTGAAGAAGGCTTTCTTATCTCTTCTTGCTATTCTTTGGAACTCTGCATTCAAATGCTTATATTTCCTTTTCTCCTTTGCTTTACGCTTCTCTTTTCACAGCTATTCGTATATTTACATTAGTATATGGTATTTATCTTTCTATTTCTGATTTACTTCACTCTGTGTAATAGGCTCTAGGTTCATCCATCTCATTTGAACTGACTCAGATGCATTTCTTTTTATAGCTGAATAATATTGTGTTGTGTATACATATCACAGCTTCTTTATCCATTCACCTGCCAGTGAACATCTAGATTGCTTCTATGTTCTAGCTATTGTAAATATTGCCTCAGTAAACATTGGAGTAAATAGGTCTTTTTCAATTTTGGTTTCCTCAGGGTATATGCCTAGGAGTGGGATTGCTGGGCCATAAGGTGGTTTTATTCCCAGTTTTTTTAAGGACTCTCCATGCCGTCTTCCATCGTGGCTGTATCAACTTACTTTCCCACCATCAATGCAAAAGGGTTCCCTTTTCTCCACAGCTTCTCCTGCAGTTATTGTTTGTAGATTTTTTTGATGATGGCCATTCTGATTGATGTGAGATGGTATCTCATTGTAGTTTTGGTTTTTGCATTTCTCTAACAATGAGTGATGTTGAGCATCTTTTCAAGTTTTTGTTAGCCGTCTGTTTGTCTTCTTTGGAGAAATGTCTGTTTAGGTCTTTTCCCCTTTTTTTATTGGGTTGTTCGTTTTTCCAGTATTGACTTGTATCAGCTGCTTGTTTATTTTGGAAATTAATCCTTTGTTAGTTGTTTCATTTGCTACGAATTTCTCCCATTGTGAGGGTTGTCTTTTCACCTTGTTTGTAATTTCCTTTGCTGTGCAAAAGCTTTCACATTTAATTAGGTCCCACATGTTTATTTTTGTTTTTACTTCCATTACTCTAGGAGGTAGGTCATAGAGAATATTGCTTTTATTTATGTAATTGAGTGTTCTGCCTATGTTTTCCTTGAAGAGTTTTATAGTTTTTGATCTTACATTTAGATATTTAATCCATTTTGAGCTTATCTTTGTGTGTGGTGTTAGGGAGTGTTCTAATTTCATTCTTTTACATGTAACTATCCAGTTTTCCAAGCACCACTTATTGAAGAGGCTGTCTTTGCCCCATTGTATATTCTTCCTCCTTTGTCAAAAATATGGTACCCATAGGTGCATGGGTTTATTTCTGGGCATTCTATCTTGTTCCATTGGCCCATATTTCTGTTTTTGTGCCAGTACCATACTTTCTTGATGACTGTAGCTGTGTAGTATAATCTGGTCAGGAAGGTTGATTCCTTCAGCTCTATTCTTTTTTCTCAGGACTGCTTTAGCTATTTGGGGTCTTTCATGTTTCCATATGAATTGTGAAACTCCGTGTTAGGAGGTCATCTCAGAGTACCTTTCCATGTGATGATGTTGGCTATAGGTATAGTACTAACTAGTCACAGAATTCTTTGCTCAAACCAATGTTCTCACAGAAGTGTCCAGCGTGTACTGTGTATGTCTCTAAGCTAATGAAGAATATGTGGTGTGTGAACTCGAAACTCTGAGCCTCTTAACAAAAGCTGTATTTTCTGCCTCTGAAAACTTGGTAGTTTTAGACTCAAAGTTTTATGAAAAACACTTTGGTTGTTTTTATTTTACTAGGTTCAACAACTTTCATAGTCTAACCCTTGAGTTTTTTGGAAGAAACAGGCTGCATTGCAAACTCCTTGTTAGGAGATCATCTCAGAGTATATTTTTACCTAACTAGGGCTAGTTACAGTTGGAGTACAAACTAGTCCAGAACTCTGGTCAAACCTGTGTTCTCAGAGAAGGATCCAGTATGCCCTGTTTGTGCATTTACAGTGCTCAGAAACATGCTGTGTGTTAACTTTGAAAACTGACATTTTCCTTAAAGCTGAACTATCTGCATCTGAAACCTAGTATATTTTAGACTGAAAGTTACTTAGAAAACACTTTGCTTGCTTGTGTGTTATTCAGTGCCACAACTTCCTTAGTCAAATCCTGTTGGTTTTGGAAACCAAAGAAAGCTGTTTGCAATTCCTTGTTAGAGGTTTATCTCAGAGTACATTTTCACCTAAGCAGGCTAGGTAGACTTAAAGTAGTCTCTGGTCCAGAACTCTCTGTTCAAAATGAGTGTTTTCACGGGAGGATCTGAGTGTTCAGGTTGTGTCTTTACATTCTTCCAAATCACGCTGTGAACTGGGAAATCAGAACTTGCTGGCTAAAGCCTCATCTCTGCCTCAGAAAACTACTTAGATTTTACAGCGTAAGTTACCAACAAACCCTTTGGTGGCTTTGCTTTGTTTCTGATCGATCACTTCCAGATCTGATTCTTGAGTTTTCTGAAAGAGAGAAGCTGCTTGTACCTCCTGTGAGGAATTCATCTCAGAGCACATTTGCACCTCACCAGCTTAGCTGTAGTGACAGAAGTAACTACGCCCAGAACTCTCTGCTCAAAGCAGTACTCTCCCAGGAAGATCCAGTGTGCCCTGTTTGTGTCTTTACATTCTGATTTGGAAACATGATGTGTCTGAACCTTGAAAACCAAGTTTTTGGTTCAAGCTGTATTTCCTGCCTCAGGCAACTAGCCTCTTGCAACACGATTTGCTGCTTGGTTTGGCTTTGTGGAAATTGACAACTTCCTACTCTAATCCTCAAGTTTTCAGAACTGAAAAAGAAGATTGCAACTCCTCATTAGGTCATGTCAGAGGACATTTTCACCTATCCAGGTTTCTTATAGTTAGCGTGCGAACTAGTCGCAGAACTCCCAACCCAAAGCATGTTTCTAGAGAAGGATCCAATGGGCCTGTTTGTGTCTTTACCTTTGGAAGGCATGTGCTGTGTGTGAATGTTGAAACAGCTTCCTTAGTCTGATCCCTGAGTTGTCTGAAACAGGCAAGCTGCTTTCAACTCTTTGCTCCAGGGTCATGTCTGAGTCTGTTTTCACCCAACCTGGTGAATTATTGTTCAGAGCACTAAAGAGACTCAGAACTCCCTGCTTGAACCACAGTTTCCACGGAATTGTGTGCCCTGTCTGTGTCTTTGCAGTCTCCAGAATCATGCTGTGTGTCAACCTGGAAAACCAAGCTCTTGCTTAGGGCTTTTCTTCTGCCTTGGGTCAGTTACTTGAAAAATGCTTTGGTCGACTTTTGTTTTAATCATATCAACAACTTCCTAGTCTAAACCATGACTTTTCTGAAACAGACAAGCTGCATGAACATCCTGGTTTGGAGGTCATCCCAGAACACTTGCACCTACCCACATTACTTATAGCTAGGGAACTAACTAGTCACAGACCTCTCTGTTCACATAGTGTTCTCACAGAAGGATCCTGTGGGCCCTGTGTGTGTTTGCAATCTTTGGAACTTTGCTCCATGTGAACCTTGAAACTGAGCTCTGGTCAAAGATGTACATTCTGGCTCAGAGAACAAGTTAATTTGAGATGGAAAGCAACCTCGAGACTCCTTGCTTGCTTTTGTTTTATTCTCTTCAACAACTGCCTTAGTCTAATCCTGGAGTTTTTCAAAACAACCAAGCTGCTTGCAAATCCTTGTTAGGAGGTCCATCTCAGATGACATTTTCACATATGCAGATTAGTTATAGTTAGAGAACTAGCAAGTCAAAGAACTCTCTCCTCAAACCAGTACATCTAGGGAAGAATCCGAGTGCCCTGTGTGTGTTTTTCCATTCTTCAGACTCATGCTGTGTGGGAACATAGCAAACTGAGCTTTTGGCTCAAGCTGTAACATTGCAAATCAGTAAACAAGTTGGGTTTTGACCCATTTCCTGGAAAAATACTGCCATCTCCTTCATTTTTATTCAGATTGACAGGTTCCTAGTCTAATCCTTGAGCTTTCTGAAAGAAAGAAGCTGCTTGTCATGCCTTGGTAGGGGTTGTTCTAAGAGGTCAAGTACACTCAAAAATGTTAGTTATAATTTACTGTCTGCTCAAACAGTGGTTCTCCCAGAAGGATCCACTCAGCCCTTTTGTGTTTTTATGTTCTTCAGAAACATGCTGTGTGTGATCCTTGAACCCCAGCTTTGGATTAAAGCTCTGTTTTCTGGTTCCGAAGCCTAGCTGATTTTAGACTGAAAGTTACTTGGAAAAACTATCCTTGTGTGTTATTCAGTTCCACATCTTTGTTAGTCAAATTCTGTTCGTTTTGGAAATGAAAGCAAGCTGCCTGAAACTCCTTATTAGAGGATCATCTCAGGGTACATTTTCACCTAAGTAGGCTAGGTAGACTTAGAGTATTCTCTGTTCACAGAATTCTCTGTTTAAAACCAGTCATCTCACAGGAGGATCCGAGTGCACAGGTTGTGTTTTCACATTCTTCAGAATCATGCTGTGAACCAGGAAGTCAGAACTTGCTTCTAAAGCCTCTTTTCTGCCTCAGAATACTACTTAGATTTTACATTGCAAGTTACTGACAAACCTTGTGGTGGCTTTGCTTTGCTTCTGATTGATCACTTCCAGGTCTGATTCTTGAGTTTTCTGAAAGAGAGAAGCTGCTCGCATCTCCTGTGAGAAATTCATCTCAGGTGCGATGTCCAGGTTCTCCTCTCCAGCTGTAATGGTGGGACACTCTCCAGGTTGGACAAGTGGGGCTCCTCTCTCGTTGTGGCCATGGGCTTCTCTTGGGTTGTGGCACAGGTCTCCTCTCAAGTTCAGGAGGGGACTCAGGGCTCCTAGCTAGTAGTGGTGGTGCTTCTGGGGGTTCTCTGTGGGGAGGCTGTTCTCTCTACTTGTGGCACTGGGGGCTCCTCACTAGTTTTCACAGGGTTGCTCCACTCTAGTTGTGACAGGCTCGTCTTGAGTTACTTCGTGGGCCTGCTCTCTATTTGCGGTAGAGCAGCTCCTCTCTAGGCGCAATGTGCTGGTGGCTCCTCCATACTTTTGCCAGGGAAATCCTCTCCAGTTTTGGCAAGGAGCTCCTCTGTTTGTCGCCGGAGTCTCCCTCCCTGTGACAGCATAGGGCTCCTGTCGAGTTGTGGTGGGGGACTTGGGGTTCCTCTCGAGTTGCGACAGGTGACTTGGAGCTCCTTTAGAGTTGTGGTGGGGCCTCCTCTCGAGCTGCATGGGGCAGCTCCTTTCTAGTAGAGATTAGCACACTGGCTCCTGTTGAGTTGTATTGTGCAGTAGTGAGAGGGTAACAGGCAAGAAGGCCAGGGGTCTCCAAATGGAAGAAATAGGCTGCAAGTATCAGACATTTTAAAAAAATTAATTAATTTTAATTGGGGGCTAATTATTTTACAATATTGTAGTGCTCTTTGCCATACATTGACATGAGTCAGCCATGGGTGTACACGTGTCCCCTACTCTGAACCCCCCTCCCACCTCACTACCCAGCCCATCCCTCAGGGTCATCCCGTTGTACCAGCTCTGAGCACCCTGTTTCATGCATTGAACGTGGACTGGCAATCTGTTTCACATATGCTGGTATACATGTTTCAATGCTATTTTCTCAAATCACCCCACTCTCGCCTTCTCCCACAGAGAAAAAGTCTGTTGTTTACATCTGTGTCTCTTTTGCTGTCTCGCATATAGGGTCATCGTTACCATCTTTCTAAATTCCATATATATGTGCTAATATACTGTATTGGTGTTTTTCTTTCTGACTTATTTCACTCTGTATAATGGACTCTAATTTCATCCACCTCCTTAGAAATTATTCAAATGCATTCTTTTTAATAGCTGAGTAATACTGATGCTTTTGAACTGTGGTGTTGGAGAAGACTCTTGAGAGTCCCTTGGACTGCAAGGAGATCCAATCAGTCTATTCTAAAGGAGATCAGCCCTGGGTGTTCTTTGGAAGGAATGATGCTAAAGCTGAAACTCCAGTACTTTGGCCACCTCATGCGAAGAATTGACTCATTGGAAAAGACTCAGATGCTGGGAGGCATTGAGGGCAGGAGGAGAAGGGGATGACAGAGGATGAGATGGCTGGATGGCATCATTGACTCGATGGACTTGAGTTTGCGTGAACTCTGGGAGTTGGTNTGGAAGGAATGATGCTAAAGCTGAAACTCCAGTACTTTGGCCACCTCATGCGAAGAATTGACTCATTGGAAAAGACTCAGATGCTGGGAGGCATTGAGGGCAGGAGGAGAAGGGGATGACAGAGGATGAGATGGCTGGATGGCATCATTGACTCGATGGACTTGAGTTTGCGTGAACTCTGGGAGTTGGTGATGGACAGGGAGGCCTAGCGTGCTGCGATTCATGGGATCGCAAAGAGTCGGACACGACTGAGCGGCTGAACTGAACTGAACTGAATATACCATTGTGTATATTTACCACAGCTTTCTTATCCATTCCTCTGCTGGTAGACATCTAGGTTGCTTCCATGTCCTAGCTATTGTAAACAGTGCTGTGGTGAACATTGATGTACACGTCTCTTTCAGTTTTGGTTTCTTCAGTGTGTATGCCTAGCAGTGGGATTAATGGGTTGTATGGCAGTTCTATTTCCTGTTTTTTGAGGAATCTCCACACTGTTCTCCATAGTGGCTGTACTAGTTTGCATTCCCACCAACAGTGTAAGAGGGTTCCCTTTTCTCTGCACCCTCTCCAGCATTTATTGTTTGTCGACTTTTTGATAGCAGCCATTCTGACTGGTGTGAAATGGTACCTCATTGTGGTTTTGATTTGCAATTCTCTGATAATGAGTGATATTGAGCATCTTTTCATGTGTTTATTAGCCATCTGTATGTTTTCTTTGGAGAAATGGTCAGACATTTTTTATCTCTCTCTTAAGTGGCAGGAGGAAACAAACTAGTATTACAGAGGTTTCTCTTAAAATTCTGTGTTCTCTTAATGACACCTGGCTCCACCTGAACTTAACTTTTCTCAAACTTTGAGGTGACCACTGTATTTTTCTTCTGGAAATGTTTGTCTTAAGCTATGTTAATATATTATATATTTACCCCAGACTCTGTCTTCAAGTCAGTTCAGCCTAAAGGCTCAGTACTGACTTGAAAAACCAGTAAGGTATACTCACACATAGTTCTCCTAATCTATGTTAATGAAACTATATATTTGTATGGAAATCTGCCTTTCTTCAAGATTCATGTCAATCATTTTATGTCCTGGGATGACTCACCTGGTGCCAAGGTTATCTCAAAATGCATCTTGTGGATGAGGGGCCTGGTGCCGTTTTTTGAGTTTTGAGACATTTCCTTTATTAGCAGACTGCTAGTAACTGTATAACATCCAGCTAAAGACTAGCAGGAGGGTACTCTTTCTGCTTCTTCTGATGTGTATGTCAGAAGCTTTCTCTATCTTTTTTATACTTTAATAAAACTTAATTACACAGAAGCTCTGAGTGATCAAGCCTCATCTCTGTCCATGGATTGAATTACTCTTCTCTGGAGGCCAAGAATCCCTGAGTCTTTTGTGGTTTAGCAACCACTTTTCAGAAGGCTACTGTATAGTTATGGCATGGGGCTCCACGCTAGTTGCAGTGGTGTCAATTAACGTTTTTGTTTCCACTTCTCTCTAGTTGTGGTTTGCAGACTCCTCTATAGTTGTGGCAGGGAGCAGGGGGTGGGGCTCCACTTTAGCTGGGTATTGGACCTCCTCACTTGTTTCAGTTGAGTGCTCCTCTCGAAATGTGGTGGGGGTGGTGCCTCTTGGGAATCCTCTTGAGTTGTATCAGGGGGCTTGGGGCTCATCTTGAGTTGCGACGGGGAACTCAGAGCTCCTCTTGAGTTGTGGCAGGAAANAGGATACAGTCCGTGGGGTCGCAAAGAGTCAGACATGACTGAGCGACTTCACTTTCCCTTCCCCTAATAGTGGTGTGGAACTTCCTCTCGAGATGTGGTATTCGAGATTGCTCCTCTCTGGGGGCAGGGTGTGGGGCCTCCTTTCTTCATGCTGTGTCTGGATGGGCTCCTCTCTTGTTGCAGTCCGTGTTCGCCTCTCTAGTCGTGGTTGGGGACTCCTCTCAAGTTGCGTTGGGGGACTTTGTGTTCCTCTCGAGTTGAGGTGGGGCCTCCACTCGAGTTGTGGTGGGGTGGCTCCTCTCTAGTAGCCATGTGCAGGGTGGCTTCTGTTTAGTTGTGATGTGTGGGTGGCTAAATTACCTGTGGCATGGGATACCTCTTAGTTGTTGTGGAGGGTCAACTCTTAGTTGTGTTGGGTGGGCTCCTCTCTCGTTTTGGTGTGCAATCTCCTCTCGAGGTGTGTTAGGGGAGCTCTTCTCTTATTATGGTGTACAGGAGGCACCCCTAGAGTTGCAATGACGTGTTCCTCTTGAATTGTGGAGGGGGTTTCTCTCTCTGGTAGCGATGTCCATAGGCACTCTTTCCAGATGTGGTATGGGTGAACCTGCTCTCTAGTTTTGGCATGACCCCTCCCCTTTAGTCGTGGCATGTGAGCCATCTCTCTAGTTGTGGAAGGAGGCTTCTGTCTAATTGTGATGTGCGGGAATGCTCATCCCAAGTTGCGATGTTCAGGGGGCTGCTCTCTAGNTGCTCTCTAGTTTTGGCATGACCCCTCCCCTTTAGTCGTGGCATGTGAGCCATCTCTCTAGTTGTGGAAGGAGGCTTCTGTCTAATTGTGATGTGCGGGAATGCTCATCCCAAGTTGCGATGTTCAGGGGGCTGCTCTCTAGCTGTGGCGAGGTTACTCCTCTCTGACATTGGTAGGGGACATCTACTCGACTTGTAGCAGGGAGGTCGTCTCTGTTTGCAGTGGAGGGGACCCTCTCTAGGTGCTGTGTCCGTTGTCTTCACCTCAGTTGTGGTAATAGGACACTCTTCAGTTTCGGCAGGTGGGCTTCTCTCTCATTGTGGCCATGGACTTTTCTTGAGTTGTGGCACAGGACTACTCTCAAGTACAGGAGGAGACTCAGGGCTCTACTTGCTCCACCCTAGTTGTGAGAAGCTCATCTCAAGTTACTTCAGGGGCTTCTTATCTATTTGCAGCAGAGGAGCTCTTCTCTAGGCCCAGTGTGCTGGAGGGATCCTCTCTAGTTTTGGCTGGGGAATCCTCTCCAGTTTTGGCGAGGGACTCCTCTGTTTGTCGCTGGGAGCTGCTTCCTTATGACACTATANTCCACCCTAGTTGTGAGAAGCTCATCTCAAGTTACTTCAGGGGCTTCTTATCTATTTGCAGCAGAGGAGCTCTTCTCTAGGCCCAGTGTGCTGGAGGGATCCTCTCTAGTTTTGGCTGGGGAATCCTCTCCAGTTTTGGCGAGGGACTCCTCTGTTTGTCGCTGGGAGCTGCTTCCTTATGACACTATAGAGCTCCTGTTGAGTTGCGGTGGGGGACTCAGGTTTCCTCTCGAGTTGGGACAGATGATTGGGGTTCATTTAGAGTTGTTCTGGGGCCTCCCCTTGAGCTGCATGAGCAGCTCCTCTCTAATAGTGATTAGCAGGTTGGCTCCTATCTAGGTGTGATGTGCAGTAGGCTACTGTAGAGTTATAGCATGGGGCTCCACTATAATTGCAGTGCGGTCAACTGAGGTTTTTGTTTCTGCTCCTCTCTAGTTGTGGTTTACAGACTCTTCTCTAGTTGTGATGGGAGGCCTCCTCTTTAGTTGTTGTATGGGGCTTCCTCTCTGGTTGTGGTAGAGTGCTTCTCTCAATTTATGGTGGAAGTGGCTCCTCTGGAGATGCATCAGGGTCCTTGGGGCTCATCTTGAGTTGCGACAGGGAACTTGGGGTTCCTCTTGAGTCGTGACAGGGAACTTGGCGTTCCTCTTGAGTAGCAGAAGGGGAATAGGGCCGCCTATTGAATTGAAGTGGTTGAAATTGGGGTTCCTCCCGTGTTCCAACAGGGGAGTCAGGCCTCCTCTTGAGTTGAGGTGGGGAACTTGAATTTCTTCTCGAGTTGCAGCAGGGGATTTCAGGCCTCCTCTCGAGTTATGAGAGGGANCCGTGGGGTCGCAAAGAGTCAGACATGACTGAGCGACTTCACTTTCCCTTCCCCTAATAGTGGTGTGGAACTTCCTCTCGAGATGTGGTATTCGAGATTGCTCCTCTCTGGGGGCAGGGTGTGGGGCCTCCTTTCTTCATGCTGTGTCTGGATGGGCTCCTCTCTTGTTGCAGTCCGTGTTCGCCTCTCTAGTCGTGGTTGGGGACTCCTCTCAAGTTGCGTTGGGGGACTTTGTGTTCCTCTCGAGTTGAGGTGGGGCCTCCACTCGAGTTGTGGTGGGGTGGCTCCTCTCTAGTAGCCATGTGCAGGGTGGCTTCTGTTTAGTTGTGATGTGTGGGTGGCTAAATTACCTGTGGCATGGGATACCTCTTAGTTGTTGTGGAGGGTCAACTCTTAGTTGTGTTGGGTGGGCTCCTCTCTAGTTTTGGTGTGCAGTCTCCTCTCGAGGTGTGTTAGGGGAGCTCTTCTCTTATTATGGTGTACAGGAGGCACCCCTAGAGTTGCAATGACGTGTTCCTCTTGAATTGTGGAGGGGGTTTCTCTCTCTGGTAGCGATGTCCATAGGCACTCTTTCCAGATGTGGTATGGGTGAACCTGCTCTCTAGTTTTGGCATGACCCCTCCCCTTTAGTCGTGGCATGTGAGCCATCTCTCTAGTTGTGGAAGGAGGCTTCTGTCTAATTGTGATGTGCGGGAATGCTCATCCCAAGTTGCGATGTTCAGGGGGCTGCTCTCTAGCTGTGGCGAGGTTACTCCTCTCTGACATTGGTAGGGGACATCTACTCGACTTGTAGCAGGGAGGTCGTCTCTGTTTGCAGTGGAGGGGACCCTCTCTAGGTGCTGTGTCCGTTGTCTTCACCTCAGTTGTGGTAATAGGACACTCTTCAGTTTCGGCAGGTGGGCTTCTCTCTCATTGTGGCCATGGACTTTTCTTGAGTTGTGGCACAGGACTACTCTCAAGTACAGGAGGAGACTCAGGGCTCTACTTGCTCCACCCTAGTTGTGAGAAGCTCATCTCAAGTTACTTCAGGGGCTTCTTATCTATTTGCAGCAGAGGAGCTCTTCTCTAGGCCCAGTGTGCTGGAGGGATCCTCTCTAGTTTTGGCTGGGGAATCCTCTCCAGTTTTGGCGAGGGACTCCTCTGTTTGTCGCTGGGAGCTGCTTCCTTATGACACTATAGAGCTCCTGTTGAGTTGCGGTGGGGGACTCAGGTTTCCTCTCGAGTTGGGACAGATGATTGGGGTTCATTTAGAGTTGTTCTGGGGCCTCCCCTTGAGCTGCATGAGCAGCTCCTCTCTAATAGTGATTAGCAGGTTGGCTCCTATCTAGGTGTGATGTGCAGTAGGCTACTGTAGAGTTATAGCATGGGGCTCCACTATAATTGCAGTGCGGTCAACTGAGGTTTTTGTTTCTGCTCCTCTCTAGTTGTGGTTTACAGACTCTTCTCTAGTTGTGATGGGAGGCCTCCTCTTTAGTTGTTGTATGGGGCTTCCTCTCTGGTTGTGGTAGAGTGCTTCTCTCAATTTATGGTGGAAGTGGCTCCTCTGGAGATGCATCAGGGTCCTTGGGGCTCATCTTGAGTTGCGACAGGGAACTTGGGGTTCCTCTTGAGTCGTGACAGGGAACTTGGCGTTCCTCTTGAGTAGCAGAAGGGGAATAGGGCCGCCTATTGAATTGAAGTGGTTGAAATTGGGGTTCCTCCCGTGTTCCAACAGGGGAGTCAGGCCTCCTCTTGAGTTGAGGTGGGGAACTTGAATTTCTTCTCGAGTTGCAGCAGGGGATTTCAGGCCTCCTCTCGAGTTATGAGAGGGATCTCAGGGTTCTTCTCGATGTGCATCGGGGATCTCAGTGTTGCTCTTGAGTTGTGACGGAGAACTCGGAGTTCTGTCAATTTGCAACAGGGAAGTCAGGCCTCCTCTTGAGTTGAGGCATAAAAATTGTGTTTTCTCTTGAGTTGTAGCAGAGGAGTCTGGCCTCATCTCAAGTTGAGACATGGAACTCAGGTTTCCTCTCGAGTTGCAGCAGGGAACTCGGGGTTCCTTTTGAGTTGAGGCTGGATGATCGGGATTCTTGAGTTGCAGTAGGGAGCTCAGCACTCCTCTCTAGCTGTGGTGTGAATTCAGTGTTCCTCTTGAGTTGCAGCGGGGGACTCAGAGTTCCACTTGAGTGGTGATGGGAAACTCAGGGTTCCTCTCCACTTGCCTTAGGCCCTCTTCTTGAGTTGTCTTGGGGCAACTCCTCTCTAGCAGGGATATGCAGGGTGGCTCCTGTCTTGTTGCTAGGTGGGTAACTACTTACTAGTTTTGGCATGGGACTTCTCTATAGTTGTGGTCACAGTCAACTCTGTTGTTGTTGTGGGTTTGATTCTCTCCAGTTGTGGCGTGCAAGCTCCTCTCTAGTTGTGGTGTGAGGTTCGTCTCTATTAGCAGTAGAGCAGCTCCTAAGTGTGATGTCCAGTGGGCTCCTCTGGAGTTGTGATGGAGAGCTTCTCTCGAAGTGCAGAGCTGTGTGTTCTCTGGTTGGGGTGTGGGTGGATCCATGGGGGAGGTCCTCTCTACTTTTGGCGCTAAGGGTTCCTCACTAATCTTAGTGGGATTGCTTCTCTCTAGTTGTAAGGGTTACCACTCGACTTACTTCAGGGAGCTCATCTCTATTTGTGGCAGAAGGACTTCTCTCTAGGTGTGATATCCTGGGGGACTCCACTCTAGTTGTGCCTGGGGAATCCGCTTCAGTTTTGGCTAGGGAGCCCCTCCGTCATTTTGATCGGTGTGCCCTTTTCTTGTTACAGCCTAGGGCTCCTGTCAAATTGCAGTGGAGAACTCGGGGTGCCTCTTGAGTTGCAGCAGATAACTCGGGGTTCCTTTGAGTCGTTGTGGAGCCTCCTCTCGAGCTGCAGTGGGGCAGATTCTCTGTAGTAGTGATGTGCAGGCTGGCCTCTGGCGAGTTGCAATGTGCAGGTGGCTACTCTCTAGTTGTGACGTGGGGCTCCAGTCTAATTGTAGTGAGGGTCCACTCTTTATTTGTAGTGGATCGGCTCCTCTCTATTTGTTGTTTGCAGGCTCTTCTCTAGTTGTGGAAGTGGGGAATCCTCTTTAGCTGTGGTAGTCAGAAGCGATAGAGTGCTCTTCTCAAATTGTGATGGGGGTGACTCCTCTCTGGCTGTGATGAGAAGGGGCCTTTTTCTAGTTGCGATGTGCAGGAGGTTACTCTCTAGTTTTATCAAGGGGGCCTCCTATTTAGTTGTGGTATGGGACTTCCTCTCTTGTTGTGGTATAGTGTTCCTCTCAAATTGTGGTGGGTTAGACTCTTCTTGGGAATCCTCTGGAGTTACATCAGAGGGCATGGTGCTCATCTTGAGTTGCAACGGGGGACTCGGTGTTCCTCTCGAGTTGCTCCAGGGGTACTGGGCCTCATCTCGATTTGAGGTGGGGCACCCAAGGTTCTCGAGTTCCAGCTGGAAACTTGGGGTCCCTCTCAAGTTGCAACAGGGGAGTTAGGCCTCCTCTTGAGTTGAGGTGGGGAACTCGGGTTTCCTCTCAAGTTGCAACAGGAGACTCAGAGCTCCTCTTGAGTTGCAGCAGGAACTCACTGTTACTCTCGAGTTGCAGCAGGGAAATCAGGCCTTCTTTTGAGTTGAGGCCTGAAACTAGGGTTTCCTCTGGAGTTGTGACGGGGATCTTGGGGTTACCCTTGAGTTGCAACAGGGGAGTCTGGCCTCCTCTCGATTTGCAAGGGGTAAATCAGATTCCTCTCGAGTTGCAGCGGGAAGTCAGAGCTCCTCTCATATTGCAGCCATTACTTAGTGTTCCTCTCTAGTTGCAGCTCGAGATTCAGGGTTCCACTCTTGCCGTGGAGGGGAACTCAGGGTTCCTCTCAAATTATGGCTGTACTCAGGGTTCCTTTTGACTTGCGGTGGAGACTCCTCTTTAGTTGTCTTGGGGTGACTCATTTCTAGCAGCAACCTGCAGGGTGGCTCCTGTCTTGTTTTCTTGTCACTAATTTTGTCATGGGACTTCTAACCTGTTTGGGGCAGGTTCAACTCTGTAGTTGCGGTGGGTTCGATTCTCTCAGTGGTGATGTGCAAGGTCCTCTCTACTTTTGGTTAAGTTCATCTGTATTAGCAGTAGAGGGGCTCCTCTCTTTGTGTGATGTTCAGTGGGCTCCTCTACAGTTGTGGTGGAGGGCTTCTCTAGAGGTGTGGGGCAGTGCCCTCTCTGGTTGGGGTGTGGGTGGCTCCACGGGGGAGGTCCTCTCTACTTATGGTGCCAGGGGTTCCTCACTAATATTAGTGGGTTTGCTGCACTCTAGTTGTGAGGGACTCCACTTGACTTCCTTCAGGGAGCTCATCTCTATTTGGGGCAAAAGTTCTTCTCTCTAGGTGTGATATCCTGGGGGATTCCACTTTAGTTGTGCCAGGGGAATATGCTTCAGTTTTGGCTGGGGTCCCCTCTGTCATTTTGACAAGTATCCCCTTTTCTTATTATAGCCTAGGGCTCCTGTCAAATTGCAGTGGGAATTTGGATCCTCTTGAGTTGCAGCAGGTGACTCGGGGTTCCTTTAGAGTTGTGGTGGAGCCTCCTCTTGAGCTGCAGTGGGGCAGATGCCCTCTACTAGAGAAGAGCAGGCTGGCCCCTGTCTAATTGCAGTGTGCAGGAGGCTAGTCTCTATTTGTGGGACGGGGCTCCACTCTAACTCACCTGAGGGTCCACTCTCTGTTCGTGGTGGGTCAGCTCCTCTCTAGTTGTCTTTTGCAGACTTCTCTCTTTTTGTGGCATGGGGGCTCCTCTTTTTATTTTTTAATTTTTTTATCATCATTTTTTTAAAAAATGAATTTATTTAATTGGAGGCTAATTACTTTAAAATATTGTAATGGCTTTCACCATACATCAACACGGATCAGCCACAGTGTACAATTGTCCCCCATCCTGAACTCACCTCCCACCTCCCTCTCCATCCCATCCCTCAGGGTCANTTTTTATTTTTTAATTTTTTTATCATCATTTTTTAAAAAAATGAATTTATTTAATTGGAGGCTAATTACTTTAAAATATTGTAATGGCTTTCACCATACATCAACACGGATCAGCCACAGTGTACAATTGTCCCCCATCCTGAACTCACCTCCCACCTCCCTCTCCATCCCATCCCTCAGGGTCATCCCAGTGCACTGGCCCTGAGTACCCTGTCTCATGCATTGGACTTGGACTGATGATCTACTTCAAATATGATAATATACATGTTTCAATGCTATCTTTTCAAATCATCCTACCCTCACCTTCTCCCACAGAGTCCAAATATCTGTTCTTTATTTCGGTGTCTCTTTTGCTGTCTCGCATATAGGGTCATCATTATCATCTTTCTAAATTCTGTATATATGCATTCAGTTCAATTCAGTTCCGTTACTCAGTCATGTCTGACTCCATTAACCACAGCATACCAGGCCTCCCTGTCCATCACCAACTCCTGGAGTTTTCCCAAACTCATGTCCATTGAGTTGATAATGCCACCCAACCATCTCATCCTCTGTCATCCCCTTCTCCTCCTGCCTCAGTCTTTCCCAGCATCAGGGTCTTTTCAAATGAGTCAGCTCTTCATATCAGGTGGCCAAAATATTGGAATTTCAGCTTCAGCATCAGTCCTTCCAATGAACACCCAGGACTGATCTCCTTTAGAATGGGCTGGTCGGATCTCCTTGCAGTTCAAGGGACTCTCAAGAGTCTTCTCCAATACCACAGTTCAAAAGCATCAATTCTTTGGCGCTCAGCTTTCTTTATAGTCCATCTCTCACATCCATATATGACTCCTGGAAAAATCATATCCTTGACTAGACAGACCTTTATTGACAAAGTAATGTCTCTGCTTTTTAATATGCTGTCTAAATTGGTCATAACTTTCCTTCCAAGGAGTAAGTGTCTTTTAATTTCATGGCTGCAGTCACCATCTGCACTGATTTTGGAGCCCCCCCAAAATAAAGTGAGCCACTATTTCCCCATCTATTTGCCATGAAGTGACGGGATCGGATGCCATGATCTTAGTTTTCAGAATGTTGAGCTTTAAGCCAACTTTTTCACTCTCCTCTTTCACTTTCATCAAGAGGCTCTTTAGTTCCTCTTCACTTTCTGCCACAAGGGTACCATCATATATGCATTAGCATACCGTATTAGCATTTTTCTTTCTGACGTACTTCACTCTGTATAATAGGCTCCAGCTTCATCCACGTCATTAGCACTGATTCAAATGCATTCCTTTTAGTATCTGAGTAATATTCCATTGTGTATATGTACCACAGCTATCTTAGCCATTCATCTGCCGATGGACATCTAGGATGCTTCCATGTTCTAGCTATTTTAAACAGTGCTGAGATGAACATTGGGCTACATGTGTCTCTTTCAATTCTGGTTTCCTTCCTGTGTATGCCCAGCAGTGGGGTTGCTGGATCATATGGCAGTTCTATTTCCTATTTTTTGAGGAATCTCCACACTGTTCTCCATACTGGCTGTACTAGTTTGCATTCCCACCAACAGTGTAAGAGGGTTCCCTTTTCTTCACTCCTTCTCCAGCACTTATTGCTTGTAGATTTTTGGATTGCAGCCATTCTGACTAGCGTGAAATGGTACCTCATTGTGGTTTTGATTTGCATTTCTCTGATAATGACTGATGTTGAGAATCTTTTCATGTGGTTAATAGCTATCTGTATGTCTTCTCTGGAGGAATGTCTGTTCAGTTCTTTGGCCCATTTTTTGATTGGGTCATTTTTTCCCCTGGTACTGAGCTGCATGTGCTGCTTGTATATTTTTGAAATTAATTTCTTGTCAGTTGCTTTGTTTGCTATTATTTTCTCCCATTCTCAAGACTGTCTTTTCACCTTGCTTATAGTTTCCTTTGTTGTGCAGAAGATTTTAAGTTTAGTTAGGTCCCATTTGTTTATTTTTGCTTTTATTTCCATTACTCTGGAAGGTGGGTCATAGAGGATTCTGCTGTGATTTATGTCAGAGAGTGTTTTGCCTATGTTCTCCTCTAGGAGTTTTGTAGTATCTGGTCTTTCATTTAGATCCTTAATCCATTTTGAGTTTATTTTTGTGTATGGTGATAGAAAGTGTTCTAGTTTCATTCTTTTACAAGTGGTTGACGAGTTTTCCCAGCACCACTTGTTAAAAAGATTGTCTTTTCTCCATTGTGTATTCTTGCCTCCTTTGTCAAAGATAAGGTATCCATAGGTGTGTGCATTTATCTCTGGGCTTTCTATTTTGTTCCATTGATCTATATTTCTGTCTTTGTGCGAGTACCATATTGTCTTGATGACTGTAGCTTTGTAGTATAGTCTGAAGCCAGGCGGGTTGATCTCACCAGTTCCATTCTTCTTTCTCAAGATTGCTTTGGCTCTTTGAGGTTTTTTGTATTTCCATGCAAATTGTGAAATTATTTGTTCTAGTTCTCTGAAAAATACCGTTGGTAGCTTGATAGGGATTGCATTGCATCTATAGATTGCTTTGGGTAGTATATTCATTTTCACTGTATTGATTGTTCTGATCCATGAACATGGTATATATTTCTCCATCTATTTGTGTCATCTTTGATTTCTTTCCTCATTGTTTTATAGTTTTCTATATATATGTGTTTTCTTTCATTAGGTAGATTTATTCCTAAGTATTTTATTCTTTTCGTTGCAATGGTGAATGGAATTGTTTCCTTAATTTCTCTTTCTGTTTTCTCATTGTGTGTGTATAGGAATGCAAGGGATTTCTGAGTGTTAATTTTATATCCTGCAACTCTACTATGTTCATTGATTAACTCTAGTAATTTTCTGGTGATGTGTTAGTGTTTTCTCTAGAGGATTATGTCATCTGCAGACAGTGAGAGTTTTACTTCTTCTTTTCCAATCTGGATTCCTTTTATTTCTTTTTCTTCTCTGATTGCTATGGTGTAAAATTTCCAAAACTATGTTAAATAGTAGTGGTGAGAGTGGGCACCCTTTTCTTGTTCCTGACTTTATGGGAAATGCTTTCAGTTTTTCACCATTAAGGATAATGTTTGCTTTGAGTTTGTCATATTTGGCTTTTTTCTGTTGATTTATGTTCCTTTTATGCTTGCTTTCTGGAGGTTTTTTTTTTAAATTATAAATTGATTTTGAATTTTGTCAAAGGCTTTCTCTGTATCTATTGAATAATATTATCCTTTTTATCTTTCAATTTGTTAATGTGATATATCACATTGATTGATTTGCAAATATTGAAGAATCCTTGCAACCTGGGATAAAGTCCACTTGGTCATGATGCATGATCTTTTTAATATGTTGCTGGATTCTGTTTGCTAGAATTTTGTTGAGGATTTTTGCGTTTATGTTCATCAGTGATACTGGCCTGTAGTTGTCTTTTTTTGTAGCATCATTGTCTGATTTTGGTGTTAGGGTGATGGTGGCCTCATAGAATGAGTTTGGCAGTTTACCTTCCTCTGCCATTTTCTGGAAGAGTTTGAGTAGGATAGGTGTTAACTCTTCTGTAAGTTTTTGGTAGAATTCACTTGTGAAGCCATCTGGTCCTGGGCTTTTTTTTTGTTGGAAGATTTTTATTACAGTTTCAATTTCCGTGTTTGTGATAGGTCTGTTAAGATTTTCTGTTTCTTCCTGGTTGAGTCTTAGAAGGTTATAGTTTTCTAAGAATTTGTCCATTTCTTCCAAGTTGTCCATTTTTTTCATCCTATAATTGCCAAGAGTAGTCTATGATCCTTTGTATTTCTGTGTTCTCTGTTGTGATTTCTCCATTTTAATTCTAATTTTGTTGATTTCATTCTTCTCTCTTTTTTTGCTTGATGAGTCTAATGGTTTGTCCCTTTTATTTATCTTGTCAAAGAACCAGCTTTTAGCTTTGTTGATTTTTGCTATAGTCTCCTTTATTTCTCTTTCATTTATTTCTGCCTTAATTTGTAGGATTTATTTTCTTCTACTAACCCTGCAGTTCTTTATTTCTTCTTTTTCTAATTGCTTTAGGTGTAAAGTTAGATTATTTATTTGATTTTTCTCTTGTGTCTTGAAGTAAGCTTCTATTGCTATTAACCTTCCCCTGAACACTGCTTTAACAGAATCCCGTTGGTTTTGGGTTGTTGTGTTTTCATGTTCATTTGTTTCTATGCATATTTTGATTTCTTTTTTGATTTCCTCTGTGATTTGTTGGTTATTAAGTAGCATGTTGTTTAGCCTTCATATGTTTGTATTTTTAATACCATTTTTCCTGTAGTTGACAACTAATCTTACTGCATTGTGATCAGAAAAGATTCTTGAAATGATTCCATGTTTTCTAAATTTATCAAGGCAGATTTATGGCTGAGGATGTTCTCTATCCTGGAGAATGTTCTGTGTGCAATTGAAAAAAAAGTGAAATTCATTGTTTTGGGGTGAAATATCCTATAGATATCAATTAGGTCTAACTGGTCCATTGTATGATTTAAAGTTTGTGTTTCCTTGCTAATTATCTGGTTGATCTGTCCATAGATGTGAGTTGTGTATTAAAGACTCCCACTATGATTGTGTTGCTATTAATCTCTCCTTTCATACTTGTTATGAAAGGAGAGATTTGCCTTACATATTGCAGTGCTCCTATGTTAGGTATATATATATTTATAATTGTTATATCTTCTTCTTGGATTGATCCTTTGATCATTATGCAGTGTCCTTTATGTCTCTTTTCACAGCCTTTATTTCAAAGTCTATTTTACCTGATATGAGCATTTCTTCTTCTGTTTTCTTTTGTTCTCCATTTGCATGAAATATTTTTTCCCAGCCCTTCACTTTCAGTCTGTGTCCCTTGTTTTGAGGTGGGTCGCTTGTAGACAGCATATATAGGGGTTTTGTTTTGTATCCATTCAACCTATCTTTGTCTTTTAGTTTTGTCACTCAGCCCATTTACATTTAAGGTAATTATTGATAAGTATGACCCTGTTGCCATTTACTTTGTTGTCTTTGTTTCCAATTTATAAACCTTTTCTCTGTTTTCTGTCTAGAGAAGATCCTTTAGCATTTGTTGAAGGGCTGGTTTGGTGGTGCTGAATTCTTTCAGCTCTTGCTTGTCTGTAAGACTTTTAATTTCTCCTTCATATTTGAATGAGATCCTTGCTGGGTATAATAATCTGGTTGTAGGTTTTTCTTTTTCATCACTTTAAGTATGTTCTGCCATTCCTTACTAGCCTGAAGAGTTTCTATTGAAAAATCAGCTGTTATCCTTATTAGAATCCCCTTGTGTGTTATTTGTTGCCTTTGCCTTGCTGCTTTTAATATTTGCTCTTTGTGTTTGATCTTCATTAATTGATAAATATGTGTCCTGGAGTGTTTTGTCTTGGGATTATCCTGTTTGGGACTCACTGGGTTTCTTGGATTTGGGTAGCTATTTACTTCCCCATTTTAGGGAGGTTTTCAACTATTATCTCCTGAAGTATTTTCTCATGCCTTTCTTTTTGTCTTCTTCTTCTGGGACTCCTATGATTTGAATTTTGGGGCATTTAACGTTGTCCCAGAGGTCTGTGAGTTTGTCCTCATTTATTTTAATTCTTTTTTCTTTTTTCCTCTCTGCTTGATTTGTTTCTACCATTCTATCTTCTACCTCATTTATCCTATCTGCTGTCTCAGTTATTCTACTATTGATTCCCTCAAGAGTGCTTTTGATCTCAGTTATTGCATTATTCATTATTGATTGACTCTTTTTTAATTTCTTATAGGTTAAACATTTCTTGTATCTTCTCAATTTTTGTCTCTATTTATCTGTAATTCCATTTTTGTTTTCAAGATTATGGATCATCTTTACTATCATTATTCTGAATTATTTTTCAGGTAAATTCTCCATTTCTTCCTCTTTTGTTTGGCTTGATGGGCATTTATCATGCTCCTTTGCCTGCTGAATATTTCTCTGCCTTTTCATTTTGTTTATATGGCAGTGTTTGGGGTCACCTTTCTGTAGGCTGGGAGTTTGTGGTTCCTCTTTATTGTGGAGGTTGCTCCCTATGGGTGGAGTTGGAGTAGCGGTTTTTCAAGTGTTCCTGGTTAGGGAAGCTTGCCTCTGTGTTCCTGTGGGTAGAGCTGGATCTGTTCTCTCTGGAGTGCAATGAAGTGTCCATTAGTGAATTTTGGGGTATCTATGGGCTTGATGTGACTTTGGGAAGCCTGTATTTTAATGCTCAGGCCTGTGTTCCTGCATTGCTGAAGAACTAGCGTGGTATGTCTTACTCTGGTATTGTATGTCTTACTCTGAAATCATTGTAGCTTGGTTTCAGTGAAGGTATGGAGGCTTTTGGATGAGCTCCTGTCAATTAATGTTTCCTGGAGTCAGGGGTTTTCTCGTGTTCTCAAGTTTTTGATTTAATCCTCCTGCCTCTGGCTTTCAGTCTTATTCTTACAGTAGCCTCAATACTTCTCCATCTGTACAGCACAGATGATAAATCATCTAGGTTAATGGTGAAAAGATTCTCCACAGTGAGGGACACCCAGAGAGGCTCACAGAGTTATATTAGAAGAGAAAAGGGAGAGAGAGACAGGTGACCAGGAGAAGAGGAGGAATCAAAACAGGGAGAGAAATCTAGCCAGCAATCAATTCCCTATGTGCTCTCCACAGTCTGGAACACCCAGAGAGGTTCACGGAGTTACATAGAGAAGAGAAGAGAGAGGAGGGAGATAAAGGTGTCCAGGAGGAGAATAGGGGAAGTCAAAAGGGGAGAGACCAATCTAGCCAGTAACCAGTTCCCTGAGTGTCCTCCACAGCCCAGAGCACCCAGAGAGATTCACAGACTTAAGTAGAGAAGAGAATGGGGTGATAGGAGATAGCAGTGACCTGGGGGAGAAAAGGGAGGGTTCAGAGGGGGAAAGAGCAATGAAGCCAGTAATCAAACCCCTAAATAAAAATGGATACTGAAAATTAGGTTCTTAAAGGTACAAAACTGATGACAAATACCAAAAAGCAAAGATTAAAAATCTAGACTAGAAGTTAGATTCTCAAAAATACAATATTAAAAATACAGAACAAAGTCAATCATGAAAATTATAAAAAATTTATCTGTATGAAGTTGCTTCAAAAATAGCTAATAGTAGGTTATAAAAGTGAAAAGTAAAGGAGTAATAAAGAATGTAAAAATAAAAGAATAATAAAACTAAAATTAAGAAATGATATTAGTAAACATATATCTAAGAATTTTTCTGGAGCTGTTGAGGGCAGTGTGTAGTCATTTCTGTTTCAGATAGTTCCTTGTTCCAGCTTATACTTCTTCTCAAGGTCTATAGGCCTCTTCCAATGCTTAGTCAATGTTAACTACAGGGTTTTAATCTGTTGCACCTGTCATTTCCATAGTGGTTTTCCCTCTTTGTTTATTTTGGCTTCGTCTGTTTGCAGGTCTCTTCAGTGTCTAATTTCCTCTCTGACACAAGGGGATGAAAAGTGAAGTCGCTCAGTTGTGTCCAACTCTTTGCGACCCCATGGACTGTAGCCTACCAGACTTCTCCATCCATGGGATTCTCCAGGCAAGAATACTGGAGTGGGTTACAATTTCCTTCTCTAGGGGATCTTCCCGATGCAGGGATTGAACCCGGGTCTCCCGCATTGTAGGCAGACGCTTTAACGTCTGAAGGTGGTCACTTATTTAGGCTCACTTGTTCAGTTGTGTTATGGGGAGGGAGGAACACTGCAAACAAATATCGCTGGCATGTGTGGGGAGTGCTTACAGTGTTTGGACCACACTGGGTTTACCTTAGCTCAAGGCAGCATGTTCTTTCCTGGTCTACACTGCTCAGGCTCCAGGTTGCTCTGCAGGGGTGCTGTCCAAAGCAGACCCTACATATCATGCACTTCCCAGGTCTAAGCTGCTCAGGTTTAGGTTCTTGGGTACTCTGCAAGGGCACAGAATAGGTTGAGTGTGTGTTTTGTGCCCCTCCTAGGTCTGAGAAACTCAGGTGACCAGGTGCTTGGGGAGTACACTGTCCCAGGTGGGCTGTGTATCTTAATCACCTCCGTAATCCTGGCCCCTCAGTTTCCCTTGTGTGCCACGAAAGTGCCATCTCAGGTGTCCTGTGTATTTCTTCTGGGGTACTGATCTCAGACTGCAAGCCTCCTGGCAAATGTCAGTTGTCCAGGATCCCAGGATCCTGGAAGCTTGCTCACAATTTGAAGAAGGATGTTGTCTCTAGGGCTGAGATTACACCTTGCCTTCTGGCTCTGGCTGTCACCCGCCTGTCTGTCTACCTCTTGTTGGGGGGAAGGGGCCTGTCCACAGCCGGCTAGTTCTCCTTTGGTATTCCCTGAATCCTTTGTTCTGTGATCCGGCCAGGCTCTGTCTTAGGTTAGAGCTATTTGCAAGAAAGTCGTCTCTCTTTCCCCTCCTTTTTTTTTCTCTCTCTCTGGCTAACCCACAATTTGGGTTGCTATCTCACGTTAGCTCTCTCAGACTGTTCTCAGGGCATTCAGCCCCAGTCCTCACCCTAAACATCTACCTGCGCCTCCCTGTCCAGCTCCAGCTTGCTAGTGGCAGACGTGAGCTTCTGGGCTACTTCTCTGCTGGGAGTTGTGGTTAGGCATGCATTCTTTGTCTCCCCCCACCCCCTTCCGCCCCCGGTTATGTTGCCCTCTAAGATTACAGAATTCGCCACAGACCCACCAGTGAGAGGGTTTCCTGCTGTTTGGAAACTTTTCCTCCATGACTCCCTCCCTGGACTGGTCTTTGTCACTAACTCTGTTATCTCTCTTTTTGCGTTTTAGATTTTGTCCTACTGAGGTTGATAAGAAGTCCGGGTGTCCCCAAGGAGAGAAGGGTCTGGGATTCTCGAGAAGGAGATAGAGATCTGTAATTCTCAAGGAGGAGGAAAGGACAAATGATTTTTTCTCTCTCTACATTCCTTAGTCTTAATCACATAAAACATTTTTGTCTTTAACAACTGATGATTACACAGCAAACAACTCAGTTTAAACTCTGTACTAAGGAACCAGAGATCAAATTGCCAACGTCCACTGGATCATTGAAAAAGAAAGAGAGTTACAAAAAAATATCTATTTATGCTTTATTGACTATGCCAAAGCCTTGTGTGGATCACAATAAACTGTGGAAAATTCTGAAAGAGATGGGAATACTAGACCACCTAATCTGCCTCNACTCTAATTGCAGGGAGAGTTCACTCTTTATTTGTGGTGGGTTGGCTCCTCTCTAGTTGTCGTTTGCACACTCCTCTCTAGTTGTGGCAAGGGGCTTCACTACAGTTGTGGTAGTTTGGCTTTTCTCTAGTTGTGGTAGAGTGCTCTTCTCAAATTGTGAGGTGGGTTACTCCTCTTTGGTTGTGATGAGAACGGATGCTTTTTTAGTTGTGATATGCAGGAGGCTACTCTCTAATTGTAGCAGGTGGGCCTCCTTTTTAGTTGTGGTATGGGGCTTCCACTCTTTTTGCAGAAGAGGGCCCTGCTCGAATTTTCCTCTTGGGTAAGTTCCTCGTGGGAATCCTCTGGAGTTGCATCAAGGTGCTTGTGGTTCATCTTGAGCTCTGATGGGTAGCTCGATGTTCCTTTTGAGTTGTCTCGGGAATTGGCCCTCATCTTGAGTTGCGGCGTGGAATTTGGGGCTTCTTCTAGAATTGTGGTGGAAAACTTGGGATTCCTCTTGAGTTTTGATGGGGATCTTGGGTTTCCTCTCGAATTGCAACAGGCGAGTGGGGCCTCCTCTGGAGTTGCAGCAGGGAACTTGGGGTTCCCCTAGCATTACAACAGGGTAGTCAGGCCTGTTCTCGAGTTGAGGGGGAAAACTTGGATTTCCTCTTGCGTTGCAATAGGGGACTCTGGCCTCCTCTTGAGTTGCATGGGGGAACTTGGGCTTCCTCTCAAGATGCTGCAGGGCAGTCAGGCCTCCTCTCATTTAGTGGGTAACACGGGGTTCCTCTCCAGCTGTGGTGGGAAACTACAGTTATGGTGGGAAACTACAGTTGTGGTAGGAAATTAGGTGTTCCTCTTGAGTTGCAGCAGGATACTTAGAGCTCATCTCAAGTTGTGGTGGGAACTCAGTGTTCCTCTTGAGTTGCAGTGTGGGACTCACAGTTCCACTTGAGCCCTGGTGGGGAACTCGGGATTCCTCTCGAGTTGGAGGTTACTCAGGGTTCCTCTCGAGTTGTGGTGGGGCCTTCTCTTGAGTTGTCTTGGGGTGACTCATCTCTAGCAGGGATGTGCAGGGTGCCTCCTGTATTTTTTCAATGCTGGGTGGCTACTCACTAGTTTTGGCATGGGACTTCTCTATGGTTGTGGTTGAGGTCAACTCTGTAGTTGTGGTGGGCTTGGTTCTCTCTGCTGGTGTTGTTCAAACTCCTCTCTATTTGTGGTGTGATGTTCGTCTCTTTATTTGTCCACTCTTTATTTGTGGTGGGTGGGCTCCTCTCTAGTTGTCATTTGCAGACTCCTCTCTAGTTGTGGCAGAGGGGCCCCTCTTTAGTTGTGGTAGAGTGCTCTTCCAAATTGTGATGGGGGTGACCTCTCTGGTTGTGGTGAGAAGGGATGCTTTTTCAACTTGTTATGTGCAGGAGGATACTCTAGTTGTGAAAGGGGGCGCCTCCTCCTAAGCTGTGTTATGGGGCTTCCTCTCTTGTTGTGGTAAAGTTCTCCTCCCGAATTTTGGTGGGTTACTCTCCTCTTGGGAATCTTCTGGAGTTGCATCAGGGGGCTTGGGGCTCGTCTCGAGTTTCAATGGGGAACTCAGGGTTCTTCTTGTGTCTCTGTATGTGAATTGGACCTCATCTCGAGTTGAGGCAGGGAACCTGGCTTTCTTCTAGACTTGAGGAGTTCCCCACGTGTTGCAAGGGGGAAATCAGAGTTCTTTCTGAGTGGCAGCAGGTGAGTCAGGCTCCTCTCGAGTTGAGGTGTGAAACTCGGATTTCCTCTTGAGTTGCAGGGGAATAGGATGTCCTCTGATGTTGTGAGGGGGAACTTGGGGTTCTTCTCAAGTTGCAGCAAGGAAGGGGGCCTCCCCTTGAGTCGCAGCAGCCCACTCAGGGCTCCTCTCGAGTTGTGAGAAATTCGGGGTTCCCCTAGAGTTACGACAGGGATCTCAGTGTTCCTCTCAAGTTGCAACAGATGAGTCAACTGTCCTCTCGAGTTGCAGCAGGAAACTCAGGATTCCTTTTAAATTGCGATGGGGATCAGGGCTCCTCTTGAGTTGCAACAGAGAAGTTGTGCTTCCTCTTGAGTTGCAACGGGGATCATGGGGTTCCTCTCGAGTTGCAGCAGGGTCGTTGGGCCTCCTCTCGAGTTTTAGTGGGGAACTCTGTGTTCCTCTCGAGATGTGGCAGGAAACTCAGGGCTCCTTTCAGGTTTTGGTGGGAAACTTGGGGGTTCATCTTACGTCACTGCACAGGAATCTGGCCTCATCTAGAATGGAGGCAGGAATCTTGGGGATCTTCTCAAGTTAGGAGAAGAACCTCGGTGTTCCTCTTGAGTTGCAACGGGGATCTAGGGGCTTCTCTCAAGTTGCAACAGGGTAGTCAGGCCTCCTCTTGAGTGTAGATGGGTAACTTGGGTTTCCTCTCAAGTTGCCACGGGGGAGTCGGCCCTCCTCTTTAGTTGCAGCAGGGTAGCTCGGAGTTTCTCTTGATGCTGATGGAAACTCGGGGCTCCTCTCAAGTTGCAACAGGGGAATTGGACCTCCTTTTGAGTTACAGTGGGGAACTCAGGGTTCCTCTCGAGATGCTGCAGTGGAATCAAGCCTCTTCTCGAGTTTCAGTGGGGAGCTCAGGGTTCTTCTTGAGATACAGTGAGAAACTCAGGGTTCCTCTTGAGTTGTGATGGGGAACTTGGGATTCTTCTAGAGTTGCAATGGGGAACTCTGGATTCATCTCATGTCACTGCAGGAAAATCAGGCCTCATCTAGTGTGGAGGTGGGGAACTCAGGATTCTTCTTGAGTTGCAGCAGGAAACACAGTCTTCCTCTCAAGTTGCGATGGGGAACTCGGGATTTCTCCAAAGAGGCAATGGGAATCTCAGGTTTCCCCTCGAATTCCAGCAGGAGAGTCAGGCCTCCTCTTGAGTTTCGAGGGGGTCCTTGGGGTTCCACTCGAGTGGCTGCAGGGGAATTGGACCTCATCTCGAGTTGAGGTGGAGCACTCGGTGTTCTTCCCGAGTTGTGGTGGGAGACTCGGGTTTCCTGCCGAGTGGCAACGGGGAACTTGGGTTTCCTCTCAAGTTACGATGGGAAACTCGGGTTTTCACTCGAGTTGCAACCGCGGTGTCAAACCTCCTCTCGAGTTGTCTTGGGGCAACTCATCTTTAGCAGGGATATGCAGGGTGGTTCCTGTCTTGTTGCAATGTTGGGAGGCTACTCACAAATTTTGGCATGGGACTTCTCTATCCTTGTGCTTGGGGTAAACTCTGTAGTTGTTGTGGATTTGCTTCTCTGTAGTGGTGGTGTGCAAACTCCTCTCTCTTTGTGGTGTGAGATTCGTCTCTTAGCAGAAGGGCTCCTCTCTATGTGTGATGTCTAGCAAGCTCCTCTGGAGTTGTGCTGGAAGTGTGGGGCTCTCTGGGTGTGGAGTTGCATCCTCTCTGTTTGGGATGTGGGTGGCTCCACAGGGGAAATCCTCTCTACTTTGGCTGCTACAGGTAACTCACTAAATTAGTGGGATTGCTTTTCTCTATTTGTGAGGTACTCTGCTCCACTTACTTCAGGGAGCTTGTCTCTTTATGGCAGAAGGGCTTCTCTCTAGGTGTGATATTCTGGGAGCCTCCACTCTAGTTGTGCCTGAGGAATTTGCTTCAGTTTTGGCCGGGGAGCCCCTCTGTCATTTTGGCCAGTGGCACCTTTTCTTGTTACAGCCTAGGGTTCCTATCAGATTGCAGCAGTGAACTCGGGGTGCCTCTTGAGTTGCAGCTGGTGACTCGGGTTTTCTTTAGAGTTGTTGTGGAGCCTCCTCTTGAGCTCTAGTGGGCCAGATCCTCTATGGTAGTGATCTGCAGGCTGCCCCTGTCTAGTTGCAAAGTGCAGGAGGCTACTCTCTAGTTGCGGCATGGGTCTCAACTCTAATTGCAGTGAAGGTCAACTCTTCATTTGTCATGGGTCGGCTCCTCTCTAGTTGTCGTTTGCAGGCTCCTCTCTAGCTTTGGCAGTGGGGCTCCTCTTGACTTGTGGTAGATGGGCTTCTCTTTAGTTGTGATAGAGTGCTCTTCTGAAATTTGATGATGGTGACTCTCTGGTTGTGGTAGAAGGGTCGCTTTTACTAGTTGTGACATGCAAAATACTCACTAGTTTTGCAAGGTGGGGCTCCTGTTTAGTTGTTGTATGAGATTTCTTCTCTTGTTGTGGTAGATTTCTCCTCTCAAATTGTGGTGAGGTAGGCTCCTCTTGTGTAGCCTCTGGAGTTGCATGAGTGGGCTTGGGTCTCATCTCGAGTTTCAGTGGGGTAATTGGGGTACTTCTCAAGTCACTTCATGCGAATTGCAAAGGGATCTTGTGGTTCCTGTCAAGTGGCAACATGTGAGTCAGGCTCCTTTCGAGATTAGGCGGTAGCTCGGGTTTCCTCTCGAGTTGCAACAGGGGAGTAGGGCATCCTCTGGTGTTGCGAGGGGGATCTCGGTGTTTGTCTCGTGTTGCAGCAGGGGAATTGGGCTTCCTCTTGAGTTGCAGCAGACATCTCTGGATGTGGCGGGAATCTCGGGGGTGGCAAGTTGTGGTGGAGATCTCGGGGTTCCTCTTGAGATGTGATGGTAAACTTGGTCTTCCTTTCAAGATGTGATGGAGAACTCAGGATTCCTTTTGAGTTGGGATGAGGTACTCAGGATTCATCTCATGTCACTGCAGGGGAATTGGTCCTCATCTAGAATGGATTGGGGAACTCGGGTTTCTTCCCAAGTTGTGATGGTAAACATGGTTTTCCTCTTGAGTTGTGATGGGGATCTAGGGGTTCTTCTGGAGTTGCAACAGGGTAGTCATACCTCCTCTCGAGTTGAGTTTGGGAACTCGGCTTCCCTCTCGAGTTGTCACAGGAGAGTCGCCTCCTCTCTAGTTGCAGGGGGTAACTTGTGGTTCCTCTGGAGATGTGGAAGGAAACTCGGGATTCCTATTGATTTGCAGGGGGAAACTCGGGTTTCCTCTCTAGAGGCTGCAGGGGAATCAAGTTTCATCTCAAGTTCAGGTGGGGAACTGGGGTTCTTTTCGAGTTGTGGTGGGAAATATGAGGTTCCTCTCGACTTCTGACAGGCATCTCGAGGTTCCTCTCGCATGGCAACAGGGGATTCGGGGGGGGGGGCTCTCGAGTTGCAAGACTGAACTAGAGGATCCTCTTGAGTTTCAGGTGGAGAGTTGGACCTCCACGTGAGTTGCAGCAGGGAACTCTGGGTTCTTCTCAATTTGGGCCAGGAAACTCGGGGTTCCTCTTGAGTTGCCAGAGTGGTCTCAGAGCTCCTTTTGCGTTTCATTCGGAACTCAGTGTTCCCTTTGATTTGCAGTGTGCCATTCAGTGTTCAACTCAAGCCGTTGCAGGGAAGGAGGTGGTACTTGGTATTCCTCTTCACTTGTAGTGGGGCCTCCTCTAGAGTTGTTTTGGAGCGACTCATCTCTAGTAGGGATGTGAAGGGGGGCTCCTGTATTGTTGCAGTGTCTGGAGGCTACTCACTAGGATTTTCATGGGACTACTCTAACTTTGTGATTGGATTCAACTCTGTAGTTGTGGTGGGGTTCCATTCTCTAGTGGTGATGTGCAACTTTATCTCTACTTGTGGTGTGGGATTAGTCTTTTTTTGGAGAAGGCAATGGCACTCCACTCTAGTACTCTTGCCTGGAAAATCCCATGGACGGAGGAGCCTGCTAGGCTGCAGTCCATGGGGTCGGGAAGAGTCGGACATGACTGAGCGACTTCACTTTCACTTTTCATTTTCATACATTGGAGAAGGAAATGGCAACCCACTCCAGTATTCTTGCCTGGAGAATCCCAGGGACGGGGAAGCCTTGTGGGCCACCATCTATGGGGTCGCACAGAGTCAGACACGACTGAAGCGACTTAGCAGCAGCAGCAGCAGCAGCAGCAGCAGAGTGGCTCTTCTCTATGCATGATATACAAGGGGCTCCTGTCAAGTTGTGGTGGAGGGCTCCTCTCGAGGTGTAGGGCTGTGTCCTGTCTGGTTTGGGTGTGGGTGGCTCTAGTGGAGAGGTCCTTTCTACTATTGGTGCTAGGTGTTCCTCACTAATATTGGTGGGATTGTTTTTCTCTGGTTGTGAGGGACTCCACTCAACTTACTTCAGGGATCTCGTCTCTATTTGTGGCATAAAAGCTTCTGTCTTGGGGACCTTCACTGTAGTTGTGCCAGGGGAATCCACCTCAGCTTTGGCTGGTGAGCCCATCATCTTTTTTTTCAGTGGCCCCTTTTCTTGTTACAGCCTAGGGCTCCTGTCAAATTGCAGCGGAGAACTCCCGGTGCCTCTCGAGTTGCAGCAGGTGATTCGGTGTTCCTTTAGCGTTGTAGTGGTGCCTCCTCTCGAGGTGCAGTGGGGTAGATCCTCTCTCGTAGCGATGTGCAGGCTGGCCCCAGTCTAGTTTCAATGTACGGGTGGCTACTCTCTAGTTGTGTCATGGGGCTCCACTGGTATTGTAGTGAGGGGCCACTCTATTTATGATGGGTCAGATCCGCTCTAATTGTCGTTTGCAGTCTCCTCTCTAATTGTGGCTGGGGGCTCCTCTTCATTTGTGGTAGTTGGGTTCCTCTTTAGTTGTGATAAAGTGCTTCTCAGACTTTGATGGGGTGACTCCTCTTTATGATGACAAGAGGCATTTTTTCCATTCATGGTGTGCAGGAGGCTACTCTCTACTTGTGGTTTGAGGGCCTCCTTTTAAGTTGTGGCATGGGACTTCTCTTGTTTTGATAGAGTGCTCCTCTCAAATTGTGCTGGGGTAGGCCCCTCTTCAGAGAAGGCAGTGGCACCCCACTCCAGTGCTCTTGCCTGGGGGAGCCTAGTAGGCTGCAGTCCATGGGGTCGCTGAGAGTTGGACACGACTCGGTGATTTCACTTTCACTTTTCACTTTCATGCATTGGAGAAGGAAATGGCAACCCTCTCCAATGTTCTTGCCTGGAGAATCCCAGGGATGGGGGAGCCTAATGGGCTGCCATCTATGGGGTTGCACAGAGTCGGACACGACTGAAGCAACGATTTAGCAGCAGCAGCAACAGCAGCAGCAGCAGCAGCAGGCCCCTCTTGGGAATCCTCTGGAGTTACAATAGTGGCTTGGATCTAGTCCCCAGTTGCGATGGAGAACTCAGGGTTCCTCTCGAGTTGATGGAGGTCAATCAGGTTTCATCTCGAGTTGAGACGAGGAACTCGTGGCACTTCCTGACTTGTGGCAGGAAACTCAGAGTTCTTCTCAAGTTGCAACAGGGGAGTCAGTCCTTCTCTCGAGTTGTGAGGTGGAAATCAGGGTTCCTCTCTTGTTGCATCAGGGGAGTCAGGCCTCCTCCAGGAGCTGACTGTGGCTCAGATCATGAACTCCTTATTGCCAAATTCAGACTTAAAGAAAGTAGGGAAAACCACTAGACCGTTCAGGTATGACCAAAATATGACCTAAATCAAATCCCTTACAATTATACAATGGAAGTGAGAAATAGATTTAAGGGACTAGATCAGATCGACAGGGTGCCTGATGAACTGATGGACAAAGGTTCATGACATTGTACAGGAGACAGGAATCGAGGCCATCCTCAAGAAAAGGAAATGCAAAAAAAGGAAAATGGCTGTCTGAAGAGCTCTTAAAAATAGTTGTGAAAAGAAGAGAAGCCAATAGCAAAGGAGAAAAGGAAAGCTATACCCATTTGAATGCAGGATTCCAAAGAATAGCAAGGAGACTTATGAAAGCGTTCCTCAGTGATCAGTGCAAAGAAATAAAGGAAAAGAGTAGAATGGGAAAGACTAGAATCTCTTCAAGAAAATTAGAGATACCAAGGGAACATTTCATGCAAAGATGGGCACAATAAAGGATAGAAATGATATGGACCTAACAGAAGCAGAAGATACTAAGAAAAGGTGGCAAGAATACACAGAAGAACTATCTAAAAAAAGATCTTCATCGCCTAGATAATCACGATGGTGTGATCCCTCACCTAGAGCAAGACATACTGGAATGTAAAGTCAAGTGGCCTTAGGAAACATCAATATGAACAAAGCTAGGGGAGGTGATGGAATTCCAGTTGAGCTATTTCAAATCCTAAAAGATGATGCTATGAAAGTGCTTCACTCAATATGCCAACATATGTGGAAAATTCCTCGGTGGCCACAGGACTGGAAAGGTCAGTTTTCATTCCAATCTCAAAGAAAGGCAATGCCAAAGAATGCTCAAACTACCACACAATTGCACTCATCTCACATGTCTCACACACTAGTAAAGAAATGCTCAAAATTCTCCAAGCCAGGCTTCAATAATATATGAACCATGAACTTCCAGATGTTTAAGCTTGTTTTAGAAAAGCCAGAGGAACCAGAAATCAAAATGCCAACATCCGTTGGATCATGGAGAAAGCAAGAGAGTTCCAGTAAAACATCTATTTTTTATTTATCGACTATGCCAAAGCCTTTGACTGTGTGGATCACAACAAACTGTGCAATATTCTGAAAAAGATGGGTATACCAGACCACCTGACCTGCCTCTTGAGAAACCTATAGGCAGATCAGGAAGCAACAGTTAAAACTGGACATAGAACAACAGACTGGTTCCAAATAGGAAAAGGAGTACATCAAGGCTGTATATTGTCACCTTGCTTATTTAACTTCTATGCAGAATACATCATGAGAAACGCTGGACTGGAAGAACCACAAGCTTGAATCAAGATTGCTGGGAGAAAGATCAATCACCTCAGGTATGGAGATGACACCACCCTTGTGGCAGAAAGTGAAGAGGAACTAAAAAGCCTCTTGATGAAAATGAAAGAGGAGAGTGAAAAAGTTGACTTAAAGCTCAACATTCAGAAAACTAAGATCATGGCTTCTAGTTCCATCACTTCATGGCAAATAGATGGGAAAACAGTAGAAACAGTGGCAGACTTTTTTTTTTTTTTTGCTCCAAAGTCACTGCAGATGGTGACTGCAGCCATGAAATTAAAAGAGATTTACTCTTGGAAGAAAAGTATGACCAACCTAGACAGCATATTGAAAAGCTGAGACATTGCCAACAAAGGTCCATCTAGTGAAGTCTATGATTTTTCAGCGGTCATGTATGGATGTGAGATATAGACTGTAAAGAATGCTGAGCACCGAAGAATTGATGCTTTTGATCTGTGATGTTGGCCAAGACTCTTGAGAGTCCCTTGGACTGCCATGAGATCCAACCAGTCCATCCTAAAAGAGATCAGTCCTGGGTATTCATTGGAAGGACTGATGCTGAAGCTGAAACTCCAGTACTTTGACCACCTGATGTGAAGAGCTGACTCATTTGGAAAGACCGTGATGCTGGGGAAAATTGAGGGTAGGAGGAGAAGGGGACAACACAGGATGAGATGATTGGATGGCACCACCAACTCAATGAACATGGGTTTGGGTGTATTCCAGAAATTGGTGATGGACAGGGAGGCCTTATGTGCTGAGGTTCATAAGGTTGCAAAGAGTCAGACTTGACTGAGCAACTGAACTGGAACTGGAACAAAGCAAAAATAGAATCACATACATTGCAAACAAAGTTACCAAGAGGGAAAGGTGAAAGGGGAGGGGTACACTGAGAGTTTGGAGTTGAAATATACAAACTAACCTGTCTAAATATATAGCTAGTAAGACCTACTGTGTGGAGAAGGAAATTGCAACCCACTCCAGTATTCTTTCCTGGAAAATCCCATGGACAGAGGGGCCTGGTAGGCTACAGTCCATGGGTTCGCAAAGAGTTGGACACAACTGAGTGACTTCACTATCTAAGAACCTACTGTATAGCACAGGAACCCTACTCAATACTCTGCAATAGTCTGTATGGGAATAGAATCTTAAAAAGAGTCAAAGTATGCTTATGTATCACTGATTCACTGCTGTATAGCAGAAGCTATATAACATTGGAAATCAACTGTATTCTCATAAAAATTAATTTAAAAAGTAAGTATAAAGCAATAATACAAAACATAAGATTGTTCAAAGAGGAGTATTTTCTTTTCAGAATCTCAACATTTTGCATATTAAAGTATATAATTTATTTAATGATAGATTGTATTAAGCAGATATTTATTTTGCAAAGTCTACAGTTACAGCTAAAAATTAATAAGGGACATTGGATTAAAAAAAATGGTTCAGTTCATTCACTCAGTTGTATTTGACTCTTTGCAACCCCTTGGACTGAAGCACACCAGGCCTCCCTGTCCATCACCAACTCCCAGAGTTTACTGAAACTAATGTCCATTGAGTCGGTGATGCCATCCAACCAGCTCATCCTCAGTTGTCCCCTTCTCCTCCCACCTTCAATGTTTCCCAGCATCAGGGTCTTTTCAAATGAGTCAGTTCTTCACATCAGGTGGCCAAAATATTACAGTTTCAACTTCGGCATCAGTCCTTCCAATGAATATTCAGGACTGATCTTCTTTAGGATGGATTAGTTGGATCTCCTTGCAGTCCAAGGGACTTTCAAGAGTCTTCTCCAGCACTGCAGATCAAAAGCATCAGTCCTTCAGTGCTCAGCTTTCTTTATAGTCCAGCTCTCACACCCATACATGGCTACAGGAAAAACCATAGCTTTGACTAGATGGGCCTTTGTTGGCAAAGTAATGTCTCTCCTGTTTAATATGGTGTCTAAGTGATACATAAATATTAAAAGTATATTAAAATCACAAAAAAATAATAATGAATATATATGTATAAGAGAAGACACAAACAGCAAGGTAGTAAATTTAAATTTAGTCATATTTATAAAACTGCTATTAAAATGTATAGCAATCCAATCAATATACAGCATGGTGTTGATGTTGTTCAGTGACTGTCTCATCTGATGCTGCAACCCCATGAACTGCAGCACGTCAGGCTTCCCTGTCCTTCACTATCTCCTGGAGTTTGTTCAAACTCATGTCCATTGAGTCAGTGATACCATCTCATCCTCCATCGTCCCCTTCTTTTGTCAGTGAGCTGGCTCTTTGCATGACGTGACCAAACTATTAAAGCTTCAGCTTCAGCACCAATCCCCCCAGTGAATATTCAGGATTGATTTCCTTTAGGATTAACCCGTTTGATTTCCTTCCTGTGCAAAGGATCCTCAGAAGTCTTCAACACCACAGTTTGAAAGCAGCAATTCTTCGACACTCAGCCCTTTATATTCTAACTCTCATATCCATATGTGACTACTGGAAAAACCATAGCTTTGACTATACAGAGCTTTGTTAGCAAAGTGATATCTTTGCTTTTTAATACCCACTCTAGTTTTGTCATAGCTTTTTTTCCAAGAAACAAACGCCTTTTGATCTCATGGCTGCTCACCGTCCACACTGATTTTGGTGCCCAAGAAAATAATATAGAGCATGGTGACTATAGTTAAATAATTTTGCATATTTGAAAGTTGTTAAGAGAATTTTTAAAAAATTCACATCACAAGAAAATAATGCATAACTTGGGTGGTGATGGATATTAACATTGATGGATATTAACATTAGACATTGTGATGATCATTTAAAATTTATGTTGTTCAGCAGAGGTTAATATAATGCTATAAGTCAAGTATATCTCAACTAATCACTGAATTTTAAAGGTTGTCCTTTATGTTATGTAAATTATGCCTTACCACTATTGGTAATTTAAACATCAAAGCCTAATGAAAATAATAATGACATTGTGTTGTTAGGCTCAAATATATCTATAAAACAAATTAATATGCATAAATATGTACCATGAATACTTATTCTGTTATGTGTCATGCTAAATCATCAGTCTAAATGTAAACATGTTGTAGCATGCTATAACACCTTTTTTTTAGTAACCAAAAGTGAGGACACAGAGTCTGGCTTTATCCTTTTCAAATACATCTGTTTTATTGACATACAATGAACATCATTCCCTAACCTTCTCAGAACTACATTGGGCCAGGTGATTCATTTCTACAGTGACATATGGGTAGAAGTGACATGTTTATTATATATAGAGGCTCTGAATAGTGTATTCGTTTCCTTATGTTCTGTCTGTCTGGTGTCTCAGGTTTCTGCATGCTGAAGATCCAGTAGGAAACTACTAAGACGAAGTAGGATCAGTGGGACTCCTAGATGGAAACAACCAGAGTTTCTTCACTGACTGCAAACTTGTACTGTAATATGATTGCAAGATGTTTCTTTATTTTGTTACACTGATATATTTGAGGTATTGTCTCAGAGTGTAGATTTGTTTTCAGGTGATGATGATATTGAATTGAACACAGAAACATTCAGTTCACTATCCTAACTATAGATTTAAGGATTAGATCAGTTTACTCACATGGGTGATGGGTGACAGACATTTAGTTTTTTCCATCCTGTAAGTAAAACTTAGTTGAAACAAATCATCAGCACAATTCTCATTTGTAAATAAACATGACACTAAATGACATGGGTACAACATCAATCCTAAAAAAGAGTACATAAGTCCAATTTATGAGGAACATGCTGTAACAAAGAGAAGCAAATTTAAGAGACAAAAAAGAAATGCTATTTTAGAAACACAAATAGTGTTTCAAATTGTCAAAGAACCTCTAAGCAGAAAGAAAAAATGTGCTTACGAGCAGAAGTGCATATTGGCCGTGTAACCTCATTCTTGATAATTTTAGCTACATACCTGCCTGGAAGTAGCTGAAATAGAAAAAGCATTTTGTAGGAGGGTCTTTTTTTTTCTGTCTTAAATAATTGGGTTTAATTTTTTTAAATTATTAATTGGAGGATAATTGCTTTACAATGTTGTGTTGGTTCTGCCATACAACAAAGTAAATCACATAGGTGTACATACGTCCCCTCTGTTTTTAACCTCCCTCCCACACTCCACTCCATCGCCCCCAGGTTGTCATAGAGCTTCAGGTTGAGCTCCCTGTTTTATATATTTAGAAATTTCCCACTAGCTATCTGCTTTACATGTGGTGGTGTATATGTCTCAATGTTAATCTTTTGGTTTGTCCCACTCTTTCCTTCCCTCACAAGTCTGTTCTCTATGTCTGCATCTGTATTCCTGCCTTGCAAATAGGTTTTTCAGTATCATTTTTCTCGAGCACATACACACACACACACACACATGATATATGTGGGCATAAATGTTAATATAGGATATCTGTCTTTCTCTTTCTGACTTACTTCACTCTGCATAACAGACTTTAGGCTACTACTTTTAAGGTGCCTTTCATTTTGAATCTGCTAGATACCTATGCTGATGACCAACTAGATATCCTAACATGAATAAAACTACCCAGATTTTTGTCAGCAGATATAACATGCTTTAATTTCCACAAAAGTTAGTCTAGGAACAGAGTTCCACTTCTGAAAAGGCATCTAATCCTCCCCACAGTATATTGGAAAGAACAACAATATCACGTTTGTGTATTAGTAAGTGATACACTTTTCTAAAGATGTGAGAGATGAGATCTGAATGAATTATGGGAATACAATTAAGGAAGGCAAACTTACAGCAATTACTAATGGTCTGAAATGCAATAAATTGAAAGTTTTAATTTTTTTCCAGAAAGTACTATTGGTACTAGATAATTGTCATTTTTTACTATTGATACTAGATAAATGTCATTTTTCCACTATTGTTACTCTATAATTGTCATCTTTCCACCCCCATAGAGGGGAACTTTTATGCCAAGAAGGAGTGTCAGAGGACAAATCATCTACAGAAAAAGTAGTCTTAAAACATAAACCCAAATGATCACCAAACAGAAGCAGTGTTCTAGAAATTAAACTGATACTCAAGAGAAAATGTCCCCCAGGGTGAGCATGACTACTTCCTACATTAGAACAGCTGATCTTTGAAGAAGACTCCAGAATGACAGTGACTTCCTGATTCAAAAGAACTGTAAAAATTTACAGGGTCAAAACATCTATATTCTCGTGGATAACTTCATGTAAATTCATGAAGGTAAGATGTTAGACAGCTTTATTTAAAAGTAGTTCTGATTTGAGTTTAAGATAAAAAGGATAAAACAGAAAAATATGAAATTCTGAGATCTTTATCTGAAAATTAGTTAACAAATTAACCAATGTATTAACTTTTTTAATGATAAAATTAGAAATAAGTGAAATAGCATTAATAATAATAGTATTTATAATAAAACTTTCACTTAAGATAATTTTGAAAACATTCTAATGGAAGTAGAGAAATATGAGAGAACATTTGTTGACTCAATTTTTTAAATCAAAGTATTAATGCAAAAGCAATAGTTTGTGGAGCTGGAAGATGGTAACAGACATAGTAGATTTAATGAAATATGAAAACAGAAAATAAACAGTAATAAAGTATTATGAAAATTATCACACACTGTTGACTGCCTGATAACTGATTACATGAACTTGAATTGAAGCAAGATAACAGGCCTCTGTGTGTGTGTGTGTGTGTGTGTGTGTGTGTGTGTGTGTTAGTCCCACTTATATGCTTTTACCATTTGCATTCCTAAAATAAATAATCATAGGGTTTAAATAAAGTTACATTTATTAGATAAAATTACAAAGGAATTATATAGGAAGTATTTTATTTGGTTGTAAGAGAAGTAGATGACAATGGATCAGAGAATCACATAGGATAAGAATAGATTATATTAAAATATCATGAAAGTGAAAATCACTCAGTCATGTCTGACTCTTTGTGACCACATGGACAGTCTATAGAATTCTCCAGGCCAGAATACTAGAGTGGGTAGCCTTTCCCTTTTCCAAGGGATCTTCCCAATCCAGGGATCGAACCCAGGTCTCCTGCCTTGCAGACAGATTCTTTACCAGCTGAATCACAAGGGAAGCCCGAGAATACTGGAGTGGGTAGCCTATCCCTTCTCCCTTGGATCTTCCCTACCCAGGAATCAAACCAGGGTCTCCTGCATTGCAAGTGGATTCTTTACCAACTGAGCTATTAGGGAACTCCAAATATCATGAAGAATGGATCATATGTATGAACTGAGTTAAAGGTTAATTGGTATTTGTAATGCAGTGTACAGTGGGTATTAATAGCGAATGTTATTGGACCCCACGATATAACATGCTTTCCATGTGTGGCATAACTGATGAGTGAGGTACACAGACAAGAACAATACAATTACACGTATCTGTTCTCCCAATAACAAGGACTGAGTTTAAGAAAATCAGTTCTCATTGGAGTAGAAATGGGAGGGTTTTAAATGTTATGAATAAAAATTAGGCAAAAGTTTTAAGTGAAAAGTTTTGAGTTGAAAGGACATGGAATAAGTCAATAGGTACAGAAAAATAAATTGATGAACCAAAGAAAAACAATAGCAAGGCTGTGTCATATATAATTTCACTCTTACAAGGGGTGAAACAATGTAATACTATTGCTGCTCAATAGCTCTGAATAAAAATGCATACATTGTATTGTTTCTGGTATCATTACTGCTGCTGCTCAGTCATTTCTGTCATGTCTGACTCTGTGATCCCATGGACCATAGCCTGCCAGGCTCCTGCCCATGGAATTCTCTAGGCAAGAATACTGGAGTGGGTTGCCATCCCCTCCTCCAAGGGATCTTCCTTGTCCATGGATCAAACCTACATCTCCCGTATCTCCTGCATTTCAAGCAAATTATTTTACTGCTGAGATACCAGGGAAGGCCTTTGGTATCAGTACATCCAAGTGTAAAAAATAAGGATTTTATTTCTCTAATTGATTTTAACTGCACGTCAGTTCATTGCTGAGATTTCAAATCTCACTTCTTACAAACTGAGCAAGGTAAAGGCAGCAGTACTTCCACGGATTATGTAAATACGTTCATGCATCTGATCCAGTTAACAGAAGGGAAACGTTGCTCAAAAGCATTAATGAATTAACCATCTTGAATTTACTGTATCTACAGATGAAGTACAAATTAAGAACAGAAAAATCAAATATCACTACAATGATGGAATTTATCCTCTTGGGGTTTTCTGATATTCCCAATTTCCAATGGATTCTTTGGGGGATATTTTTTGTCCTCTATCTGACCATCCTGATGTGCAATACTGTCATTGTACTGATAACAAGAATTGACCCTACTCTCCAGACCCCCATGTACTTTTTCCTCAACCACTTTTCCATTTTAGAAATCTGTTACATAACTGTCACTATCCAAAGAATGCTCATGGACCTTCTGAACCAGAAAGGGCCCATATCCTTCATTGCCTGTGCTACACAAATGTGTTTGGTCCTTCTGTTTGGAGGGTTAGAGTGTCTCCTCCTGGCCATGATGGCCTATGACTACTGTGTGGCCATTTGTAAACCTCTTTGCTATTGCCTGATCATGAGCCCCCAGATTTGTGTCCAGCTGGTCACTGCCTCCTGGGTCAGTGGAGTTCCTGTTGTAATTGGGCAAACATGGCAGGTTTCCTCTCTGCCCTTTTGTGGGTCTAGTGCAATTAATCATTTTTTCTGTGACCTCCCCCTAGTATTCAAGCTTGCTTGTGGGGACACATTTGTGAACGCATAGCAGTCTATGTGGTTGCAGTGGGGTTCATCATGGTTTCATTTCTGTTGATTGGTGTCTCCTGTGGCAAAATCATCTCCGACGTTCTGAAACCACGATCTGCCGAGGGAGGGCTAAAGCCTTCTCTACTTTCTCATCTCACCTCACAGTGGTGGTCTTATTCTATGGCACAGCCCCTACCACCTATTTACAGCCCAAACCAAATCAATCTGTAGAAACTGGGAAGCTGATCTCTCTTTTCTATACAGTTTGGATCCCAACGTTGAATCCCATTATATTTACTCTGAGGAACAAAGATATCACCGTAGCACTGAGAAAACTACTAAGTAAATTATCAACTTGACTGGAAGGCTTGAAATTACAGAAACAATTTGTTTCCATGTTTCCCATGTAAACACATCAGAAAATATTATCTAGTTTATTTCTATATTCCTATAAACTGAAAGTTAATATCATCACTGCCATCTCACATTATACGAAAGGACCTTAGTTTCAAAAAGTTAAGGGTTTCTGGGTTATCAAAACACAAATTATCTCCATGGCAATGATCTATTTTGAAGACCTACTTTTCCTCTCACTGGGAAAGAGTGAGTGAAGAGATTTCCTGAGCAATAAAATGATAGTTAACTGCAATATAACCAATGATCATGGTCATACCTGTAAGAAATTTGCTTGAAACTTCCCATTCCTTCAGGCATATTCACTGTCCTTTTCTGTACTTACGATTGGATTTAGATGATGAGAAAATAACAACCGCATCCAAGTTGGTGGGAGTAGGGGAATCTGAGTGTTTTCATGCAGTTTTTCCTTCTTTCTCTGTTTTGCAACTGTCCATAACCCTTTCAGAGTACAAACTCTGAAAGGATCCTTTGCTACCTCAATGCTGACTGTTCTCTAGTGATGTCATTTCCTCCAGCTTGTAGCTTCATGGTTTACTTTTGTAGTGTCTCCTTAGTATTAGGAATATTAGGAATTTAAACTATAAACTGCATTGGGTTGAATGTTGATCCCTCTAAATATATGTCAGGTTACAACCTGCAAAACTAAACTTGCTGCTGCTGCTGCTAAGTTGCTTCAGTCGTGTCTGACTCTGTGCGACCCCATAGACGGCAGCCCATCAGGCTTCCCCATCCCTGGGATTCTCCAGGCAAGAACACTGGAGTGGGTTGCCATTTCCTTCTCCAATGCATGAAAGTGAAGAGTGAAAGTGAAGTTGCTCAGTCGTGTCTGACTCTTAGCGACTCCATGGACTGCAGCCTTCCAGGCTCCTCCGTCCATGAGATTTGCCAGGCAAGAGTACTGGAATGGGGTGCCATTGCCTTCTCCGAAACCTGAACTTATTAGGAAAATAAAAGCTTTTGCAGATCAAATTCAGTTAAGGACTTTGAAATAAAATTATCTTAATTTAAGGAAAGGGCACTATATCCTATGATCATTGTTCTTAGTTCTTATAAGGGGGGGAGGGGAAGAGAGATTAAGTTAAAAATAGAGACACAGCAACACATAGAAGAATATCATGTTAAGATGGAAGAAGCAACCGGGAGTGACCCATGCCACACCCATGAAGTGAAGGAGGTCAGGGACCATCAAAAGCTGAAAGAAGTGAGGGGTGACTATCCCTTGAGAGTCTGTGGAGGAAAACCCTGTCTACACTATGATTTGGGACACTGGATCTTAAAGATGTGAGAAAGTCAACTTCTGTTGCTTACACCACTCAATTTGTGATAATTTGTTACAATGGATCTAGGAAAGTAATACACTGTGTAAGCAGTCTTTTTATTATGGGGCTTTTATTCTAATCATCTGGAATAAATTCTGTATCTTTTGGGAACAGCGATTTAAATATGTAGAATTTTTTTTTTTTTTTACTTTAAAAAGTATATCAATGAAGCCTCATAAAAATATTTGCCCAAGAGAGATGGTTAATCATGTTTTTTCAAGGATGTTTATTAAAAGCTTTTTTTTTTTTAATACTGCAAAAGGCAATACTAGCAAAGCAAAGGGAAGCTGTTCTCATTTGGAACATAGTAGACACGGGTGCCTGTTTACAATGTGACGCTGCATAGTCTCTCAAGACAATGTTTTAGAGCCACACCAGTGAGGAAATCCCAAGCTTTTCAGGCATTTAATCAGTACATAAAAGTATGTATAAATATAACTCTATTTTTGTAAAACAAAGAGAGATAGCCTCCATATATTCATATAACACTTCACATGTGCGTCTTTCTAGTTGGTGTGTATGTATGTCAGCAATATCTGGATGTGTATTAGAAGAGAGAAAAAACTGCTTTACAGTGACGGAAGTTCAGATAATGTCTGACTTATTTACCTATTTATACTTTTTTGTAGTATGGATTTATTACAAAGAGAATAATATGTACATCACAAAATAATAAATTTTATTCAAAAAATAAAAACTACATATGGAAGAAAATTACTGCATTTCTTCTTTTCTTATTGCCTCCCAACATTTTACAGAATATTTAGTAGCTAACAGAGAAATTTAAATATCAGCCAAATAATATTTGACGTTTGAAAGAAGTTTATGAACTAAACAGAGCCAATATATAATGTTTGGTCATGTCTTTAAAAAAGGACTAAAATGGCTTTAATAATAGTTACAAACAGAGATAAATTTAAGATTATGATACATATGTATCATAGGATACCTATGTACATAGGCATTTTTACATATGTATAATATATATTTTATATAATATAAAGGCATATATCTCAATATTCACTGGGAGGACTGATCCTGAAGCTGAAATTCCAATACTTTGGCCACCTGATGCAAACAGCTGACTCATTAGAAAAGACCCTGATGCTGGGAAAGATTGAGGGCAGGAGAAGATGGCATCAGATGAGACGGTTGAGTGATATCACGGATGCAATGGACATGAACGTGGGCAAACTCCGGAAGATGGTGAGGGACAGGGAGGCCTGGAGTGCTGCAGTCCATAGTGTTGTGAAGAGTCGGACATGACTGAAAGACTGAACAGCAACAACAAATATATATTTATATATATCTATACTATATAACAGAGAAGGCAATGGCAACCCACTCCAGTTCTCTTGCCTGGAAAATCCCATGGACGGAGGAGCTTGGTAGGCTGCGACTTCACTTTTCACCTTTCACTTTCATGCCCTGGAGAAGGAAATGGCAACCCACTCCAGTGTTCTTGCCTGAAGAATCCCAGGGACAGGAGAGCCTACTGGGCTGCCGTCTATGGGGTCGCACAGAGTCGGACACGACTGAAGTGGCTTAGCAGCAGCAGTAGCAGCATACTATATTTAAAAAAATTACTATAGAAAATAAAAATAAAAATTGCTGATTTCACTCTTTTCACAAAGAGAACATCAAACACACACACACACAACCAAAAAGCACATCTCACTTCAGTGATAACACGGGTCCTTTTTGATTTTTCTCTATTCCCAATGTCTGAGTGTTTCTCTTTGTAATATTTTCCTTTTTTATGTGATTATCCTGGTGAGAAGCAAGAACTATACTCTTATAATCAGAGTTGACCAGGCTCTCAAATTTCCGTGGGTTTTTTCCTCAGTAACTTTTCCTTTCTGGAAATCTAGAATATTCATAAACCATCACAGTCAGAATACACACACACACACACACACACACACACACACACACACACACATATATATTTGCATGCACTACAAAGATACATTTTATTTGTATTCTTGGGGACACAGAATACTTGGTCTTGACAGTTATGGCCCGTGACTGCTATGTGGCCAACTGTAACTTCCGCAACTTCCCCTACTTATAAACCAGGAGCTCTGTATTCAGCTGATGATGCTTGGCTCTTGGATCAGTGGTGTTACAGTCAGGATAAGGCAAACATGCCAGATTTTCCGTTTGTCATTTTCGGGTATAACTACGAGCTGGCTTGTGGTGATGTTTTTCTGAATGAGATGTCAGTCTCTGTAGTTTACCATTAGTGAATTGTTTGTCGTGATCTCTTTTCAGTTGACACTTGCTCCTACAGTAGAATCACTTATCCATCCTGTGTTGCCATCAGCAATGGGATGAGCTAAAGTTTTCTCCACCTGCTCACCTCACATCACGCGTGTGTACTAAATCACTTGGGTTGTGTCCAACTCTCTGCAACCCTGTGGACCGTAGCCCAGCCGGCTCTTCTGTCAACGGGATTCTCCAGGCAAGAACATGGGAATGGGCTGCTGTGCCATTCTCCAGGGAATCTTCCCTACCCAGGGATCGAACCTGTGTCTCTTATGTCTCCTGCATTGGCAGGTAGGTTCTTTACCATTAGCGCCACCTGGGAAGACCCATAGTTAAGCCTTTATTTTGTGGGCCCAGAACCATTACATATTTATGACATGATTCCAACATTTTTACAGGAAATTTTTTTGTCTCCTTTCTATACCATGTTACCCTGATGTTTAAGCCCATGATATATATACTCTGAGGAATAAGGATGTCACGACAGCCTTGAGAAAATGACTGCCTTCATGTTTAACATCTTATCCACTGCTTTGAGCTAGTGATCTTTCCCCCCACTTAGTGCTACAGTTATCTTAATCAGACATTATTTGAAATTTTGCTTCCTGTATTAATATAAATTGATTATCCTCGTGATCCTGCCATTTTATGCGTAACTTTCTGGTATCAGGATTATCTCCCTAGTGTTTATATTTATAATAAATTATTTTTTTTTGCTGATCTCATATTTAATGGACTAGTCTCTGTCAGCAAAAATTCACTGCTTATTTGATTTGTTGTTGTTCAGTTGGTAAGTCATGTCCGACTCTGTGTCTTCATGGACCGTAGCATGCCAGGCTCCTTAGTCCTCCACTATGTCTGTAATTTGCTCAGCTTCATGTCCATTGAGTCAGTGACACAATTAATATACAACTGTCTCATCCTCCACTGTCCTCTTTTTTGCCTTCATCTTTACTAGCATCAGGGTCTTTTATATTGAGTTGGCTCTCTGCATCAGGTGGCCAAAGTACTAAAACAATATAGTATATTTTATCTATCAATTGGCCTCCCAATAGTTTCATCTAGAATTCATAATGTATATTCTCTTTTGTCTCCCTCTGTATTGTTACAACTTACTTAAAACCAAAAGATTTCAGCTAGCAAAGATTAGTGCATATGGAAAGCTTTAGGGAATACTTGTTGAATGACTATAGAACATGGGCACACTTGAATAAGCAAAAGTTCATACTGCATAAAATGTAGAAAATATGGCATTTTAATAAGTTATATTAATTTATTAATAATGGTGCATAAAAAGAGAGCTTGACCCTCACTCCACAAAATTTATTTTAAAATGTAATCTCAGATAATTTGTAAACTTAAGTAAAATGCATAACAATGAGTCTTTTCCAAGATAATGTTTATTAATTTCATGACGTTGGTGCAAGAAAAGTGTTTTTGATAAAATTATTAGTCATAATGTAAACATTAATCTGTTTCACTCCCTGGACTAAGGAATAGTGGTATTCAGAGTGAAGTTTTTCAACATAAAATGTTTAAATACACTATAAAGCAGTGCTCTAAATCAAAAGCATCAAAAATTCAGGAGAAAAATTGACAACAGACTTAAAGATGCATTTCACAAGACAGAATAATCTAAATGCCCAGAAAATAGAAGGAAATAACCCATTAGCAACCAGTAAAAGAAAATTAAAACCAGATTAAAATCAAATGAAATCTATGACACATTCATTACAAGGATGAACTAAACAAAAAGACTAACCCTATCACATACGTAAAGGACATGGAGTAATGAAAGCTATCCCCTGATGCTGGTGTGTGAATTGTACAGCATATTAGTACACAGCCTGCCTTCATCAAGAAAAGCTTACCCTGAGCCACGTATCAGGAGAAATGTGTGCACATGTGTGCCAAGGGACGCATCTGAGAATGCTCATTTCACATCATTCATAATGTCAAACTTTATCAAACTAGAATTGACTGTAATTGTGATAATTTCACACAGAGGAAAACCAAGGAGTTATAGAAATAAATAAAATGCAATTACATAGAGCATGGATTAAGCGTATTTTTAAGCAAACCAAATCATAATCATACTGTACATATCCTTTTTGTTAAGGTAAAAAGCAGTATTTAGAACACCATTTATCATACCTAAATACATAGTTCCATTTCTTAAATTTTATTTAATGAGCAAATTCTATCATGGACAAAAGCATAATACTCTTTCTTACTTTTGGCTATGCTTTTATTTTTGTATGAAACTAATTTAGAAAAATGAATTACCTTTTATTATATCTAAAAAAGTAGTAATCAAGCAACAAAAATATGACTCAAGACTGGTGATGTTACAGAATTGCTTTGAAAAATAAATCAACATGTTTATAAAAGGACATACTTAAAGCCAAGTTTAATTTTACAACCTCTAAAACAATTAAAAACAAATAACTTTCATTTGTGGTTAAGAGGCACTGGGTCACAAGAAGCCAGTCTACTTTCAAGCACAAGAAATTTTTAATAGATTACAGAACATATTTTAAAGATATCCTATAGCTGTGGGAGAAAAAAAAATAGATGACAATATCAAAATCAAGGCTCATTAAGTCATAAAATAGTCACACTTTTTCAAGCACAAATTTGTTGCAATATCATGCTATTGCATATCTTAGTGTGTGTGCATGCTTACTGATTAATTCAAAGAGTGAACACAATTGTGATATTGGTCAATTGGATATTCCTCTCCACACATACACAATGCATAGGAAAATGTCTCAGATTTTTAACACTGTATCATTGTTCAGATTACAATTTACTTATTTTTTTTCTACAAATTAAGCTGTTGTCTGCAGTTGAAGGAATAATTTTCTTCTGTGAATTGTTAATTCATCTGTGTTACCCATTTTTAAAATTTATACTCTGGACTTTTCCTCTGTATTAAAGAAGGAGCCAAGATAACTTTATTTGATTTCAGTTGTGACAAATTTTTTTTCCATTATATGAATTATATTAGATACTTATGGGGTTTGNACAATTTACTTATTTTTTTTCTACAAATTAAGCTGTTGTCTGCAGTTGAAGGAATAATTTTCTTCTGTGAATTGTTAATTCATCTGTGTTACCCATTTTTAAAATTTATACTCTGGACTTTTCCTCTGTATTAAAGAAGGAGCCAAGATAACTTTATTTGATTTCAGTTGTGACAAATTTTTTTTCCATTATATGAATTATATTAGATACTTATGGGGTTTGCTATGTTTTAGCATCTAGAATCATTTATTTTTACACATTTTTTTTTGTATGTGTGTGTCCTGCATTCTAAACTTTAATGAGTTAAATTTTCCTTACTCCAAAATTATAAAACTGATTTCTTAGAATACGGTCATCATTTCACTCTAAAATATACAAATTGTGTATCATTCAGGGTTTATCTTGCTGTGGGATAGTTATCAAAAATACATATACTGTGCTCGCTTCAGCAGCACATATACTAAAATTGGAATGATACACAGAAGATTAACATGGCCTCTGTGCAAGGATGACAAATTCGTGAAGCATTCCATATTTTTACTACCATATGACCCAGCAATCCCACTGCTGGGCATACACACCGAGGAAACCATAATTGAAAGAGACACATGTACCCCAATGTTCATCGCAGCACTGTTTATAATAGCCAGGACATGGAAACNGGGAGGGGGAAGGGGGGGTTGGGATTGGGAGCTCATATACACTCGTGGCTGATTCATGTCCATGTATAGCAAAACGAATACAGTATTGTAAAGCAAAACAAACTAAAAAAAAAAAAAAAACCGACTAAACGACTAACACTTTAACTTTTTTTACTTTGGACTGTATTCAGAAAGAATGCCCTAAAAGGTATTTTAAGGGAGAGTGTATGGTGATAACACATGGATTATACAGTGAAAAAGGAGAAATGCACAAATAATAAAATTCTTAAATTAGAAACAATTGCATTGATCATGGAAATCAATCTGGATATCCTGATACAATTTATAAAAGAGGCACTGACCCCTATGGTAAAAATAAAAAGCAGATAATACATTTCTGCCTTTTCACAGATGCAACACCAAGAAAAAGCACTAGAAGGTAATCTCATTAAATTGATAGAATTTCTTCTCCTGGACTTTGCTGATGTTCCTCATCTCCAGGGGTTTTTATTTGGACTGTTCTTACTCATCTATATAATTATCTTGATGGGCAATAACACTTCTGATAACAAAACTAGACCCTGGTCTCCAGACTTCCATGATTTTTTTCCTTGGCAATTTTTCCCTTTTGGAAATCTGCTATGTATCTGTTATGCTCCCCAGAATGCTCACGAGTCTTTAGACACAAAGAAGAACGATTTCGTTAGTTGCTTGTGCCACACAAATGTGCTTCATCCTTATACTTGGGGCCACCGAGTGCTTCCTTCTGGCCGTGATGGCCTACGATCACTACGCGGCCATTTGTAGCCCTCTGCACTATCCTCTAGTCATGTCGCTCAATCGTGTTCAACTCTTTGTGACCTCATGGACTGTAGTAGCCTACCAGGCTCCTCCATCCATGGGATTTTCCAGGCAAGAATACTGGAGTGGGTTGCCATTTCCTTTTCGAAGTCATGAATTACAAGGTGTGTATCCAGCTAATGGCTGGCTCCTGGATCAGTGGAATCCCAATCCAAATAGGCCAGACAGGCCAGATTTTTTCTCTGCCCTTCTTCTGTGGCATCCCTCCCATACTCAAGCTGGCCTGTGGGGACACTTTTCTGAATGAAATGTTGGTCTTCATAGTTGCTGCGCTGTTTGTTTTGGCTCCATATCTGTTGCCATCAGCCACAGGTCGGGGCAAAGCCTTTTCCACCTGCTCCTCTCATGTTATGGTTGTGGCGTTGTTCTTCAGATCAGGCCTTGTCACATATTTAAGACCCAAGACCCAAGGTTCAGCAGGAACTGACAAAGTGCTTTGTCTCTTCTACATGACTGTGATGCCTGTGTTTAACCCCATGATATACAGTCTAAAGAACAAGGATGTCATCATGGCACTGAGACAATGGCCATGCAAATACCCTAGTTCATTGGAAAACTGACTTGTATTTCAAAAGTTGATTTCTTATATATTTGTTATAAATTTTCAATATTTATCTTAATTTATCTGTCTATAAAGTGGTAGTTATTACCAAAATAAAAATTACTTGTAACACTGAGAAACCTTTCTGTCTCCAGTTATACAGTTGTGTATGGGTCAACAAATAGCAAATCATTCACTTGGGAATTCTATAACCTATTGTGAAATGTTCTCTTGTTGTAAGAACTTTAGACAAGAATTGCTGTAATAGGACCAGTTGTAATACAGACTCAGTTATATCACTTATTTGAAAGCATATTATTCAGTTCCATAGAGTTGTCACAGAAAATTTTTAAAACTAAGTTAGTAATGGGCATTAATTAAAATGTTATGTATAGTTTGGCCTAGCAATTATTCTACAGAGAAATAATTTCTTAGAATGAAAAGTGCCTCTCATTGGGAATTTAGTTTAATAAATGATGTTGTACAATGATATTAATAATTATTAGGCATCATTTATGTGTATATCAGATTAAATAATAATATGATTTGTTGAGTTGATAAAAGATATTATTGAAGTCTTTATATATAATAAGATGAGCTTGGAAAAAGTGATGGGAATATTCACAAGTCATAATTTTTAAAATATATTTTCCTAGAGATGATAGTGAGGATAGGAAAGTTAGAGGAAAAGGGAACGGATTTAAATTGTTGTAAAAGTAAGTATCTGCTATAAAAGCACAAGTATTATACACCTTAAACCCTACATACATACACATATTAGAAACGGTCAATACAAAAATAATCATCATTAATTATGGAAATCACAGAGTAAATCATTCTATTTTTCCCTTTGTTTTATTGAAATTGTGCAGTTTATTACAATAAGCTTGTGCTATTCAGGTAATCAAAATAACAAACAATTTTTATTCAGTCTGGACAAGGAAAATCACAATTATTAGTTGTGTCTGCTATTTCTGTAGTTATATAATTTTCAAAATTCCATATATATATATATATAATAATCCTTCCTATAGACAGGCAACAGATCACTGCAGAAATATGACCTGTAACCAGTACTCAAAGTTAAAAAATATGATGAAGCTTGAATAGTTGCTTTTAAGGTTTATTCCCATAAAACTATATGTCAGTTTTGTTCACATTTATATGGAGCTGGCTATTTCCAGATGGATAGGGAGGTGCAGTACCATTTTCCCCTTGGGAGAAAGCAACCAGATGACATGTGACCAATTCGGATAATAAAGTGAAGAAGGAAAAACCAACTCTTACTGAGAACCAAGTAAACAATAAATTACCAAGATTCTCAGATAATACAGCCATCATAACCTACTAAAATCTAATGGGGATGATTGAATACAGGAGAGATTAAGAGAAAGAGAACTGTAATAACAGCAACAACAAAATTCCAGGAAAATTTCTAGGCAGAAGTTGGATAAATCCTGAAACTATCATGTGTTGAAAAGATTGAGACAAAAATTAAGAAATCCTCTCTTTTTTATCTCCCTCCTGCCTAATTAAAAAAAAAACTTTTTTAGAGAGAAGAGATAACTAATGGGGGGTGGGCACCATTTAAAAATATTGATAGATTGGACAGATGTGATTGGATCTCTCTCCTTTTATAGAGAAAGGCAAATAATGCTCTTCAAAGATTGATATCTTGGAGCATTATGACTTTTTTGGGTAGATACTGAAGTTCCACAAACTAAAAATGTCAGTGGACAGCTTCAGAAATTATTTTCTCTTTGGCTTGGCAACTAACAAACCAGATCTAAACTAGTTACCACATTTAGTGGTAATAGCTTGCCAAAAATCTGTATCTGTATCATTTGTTTTTAAAACACAATGAATGTGTGCAAATACTATCACTGCTTTGTAAATTATAAATATCTTTATTAGCAAGATAATCTTTTGTTACTACTTTGCATTGTACTATTTCCAGAGCAAGTCACTTATAATTCTGAGAAACTAAGCACACACAATTTTATTATTTAGAAATATGAAAACAGATATTCATTTATGTCGGTATACATGCTTCTCTGTGTGTGTACTTTAGGAGAATATTGCTCTTGTGGACTGAAGTCAACTGACAACGAAGGATGGGAAGGTCAATAATATGAGCAAAATCTTTCCAAGATTAATAGCCTGAATCGGGGAAAGTGAAAAGTGAATATGTCTTCATTGTGCATCTGGATTTTATTAATAGCTATGGATTCTTTGCTGGAAAAGAATATTCAGGGAATAATATTAGACATCTTCTCTTTCTTTCCTTCTTTTAAAGGTATCTGCATATTTATATTTATATAGGTATCATACGTATAATTGTTTCTTGGAATAGTGTTTTGCTATAAGTAACCCTTATATAGATAAACTATTTTGTTAGCTGTGACATGAAAGCATTAAGCTTATTTCACTGTCATATAATTAGTATAGAGAACATACATAGAAATAGAATAATATAATTGGAAGATAAAGAGAAGGTGAACATATGGTCTAAGGGAAGAGTTGGAAAAAAATATAAATTATGAAGGAAACTTTTAGACAGATAATGTTGAAATTTCAAAAAGGAAGATGATTGAGCTTTGCCATAATAAGCTTTACACACAAAAGATATACATATTTATATATGTACATTTATATTTTGTGTTTAAAGCATTTAGATAGATGATAGATTAAAAGTTTGTGTATGTGCATGCAGTAACACAGATGTGAAGTTTCCTAGGTGGATTCATTGAAGTAATTATATTTAGAATGATTAAGGTTGTCATATATGGCCTTCCCCAGTGGCTCAGCAGTAAAGAATCTGCCTGAAGTGCAGGAGCTGCAGGAGACCTGGGTTTGATCCCTGGACTGGGAAGATACCTTGTAGAAGCGCATGGCAACCCATTCCAATATTCTTGCCAGGAGAATCCCATGGATAGAGGAGCCTGGCTGGCTACAGTCCATAGGGTGGCACAATTAGACACAACTGAAGTGACAGCATGCACACACAAGGTTTTCACATATTTATATTTTTGTTGCTATTCAGTTGCTCAGTTGTGTTCAACTCTTTGTGACGCCATGGACTGCAGCATGGACTTCCCTATCCTTTACTATCCCCCGGAGCTTGTTCAAACTCATGTCCATAGAATTGGTGATGCCATCCAACCATCTTGTCCTCTGTCGTCCCCTTCTCCTCCTGCCCTCAATCTTTCCCGGCATTAGGGTCTTTTCTAATGAGTCAGCTCTTCGCATCAGGTGGCCAAAGTATTGGAGCTTTAGCTTCAGCATCAGTCCCTCTGATGAATATTCAGGACTGATTTTCTTTAGGATGGACTGGCTTGATATTCTTGCAGTCCAAGCTACTCTCAAGAGTCTTCTCCAACATCACAGTTTAAAAGCATCAATTCTTTGGCACTCAGCCTTCCTTATAAAATGTGTCTTTGAGGGTCATTATTCTATGACAGCCAACATACTTGAAAAAACGGAGAATCAATTAATAACTGCCTCATATATTGCATTTCCATACTGAAAGTATGTGTAAACATTAGCAAACCACTGAATATCTTAGATTAAATAAAAAGAGAAAGAGCCTTGAGATAATCTCCGTCCTTTTCTTTCAAGTGAGGTCTCATTTAGAATTGTAAGTAAAATCAAATGATTAACAAAAAACTATCTACTCTCTTTAAGTGTGATAAAGAATGATAGAGGACAATGAAAAACATATAAGGAAAAAATAGTTAATTGAATTAAAGAATGTTTCTAGAATCTTGAAAATCAAGTGATGAGAATCAAGAAAGGAAAGGAGATAGAAGAATATGCATTCTATGTAAATTCAGAGCCAAATGTTCCATGTCAGCAAATAGTGACAGGTGCTGTAAGCCACAGATAAGAGCAAGTATTTATTCATGCATGCGTATCATGACACGCCCAGGCAGGATGAACTCTGCCTGAAGGTTTAAGAAGGCAGGGAAGTGTGAACGTTGTTGTAAGAGAATTTGTATTAATAATATTGTTAAAATAATTTCAATATTTAAATGAGTAGCCTTCATTCTATGGAAAACTAGATGTTGGCAAATGCGTCTTTCTCCAAGATTTTAAAAATTTCCAAAAAGGCTCCTTGAATCCAAGATAGTGTGTTCATTGCTTTGACATAGTAGATGTTATTGCTATTTTATAGGCAGAGAAATTGATACAAAAGAACAGCTGAGATACTTGAGAATGCACGGATGATAATAAATTCAAAACAAAAATCAGTTATCTTAATTATAGGACTGATACTGTTTCATTTCATTATAATTTGCTTATCTAAGAGTTCAGGGAAAGAATTACTTTGTTGTTCAGTTTCAAAGTCATGTCCAACTGTTTGTGACCCCATGGACTGTAGTATGCCAAGCTCCTCTGTCCTCCACTGTCTCCCAGAGTTTGCTCAAGTTCATGCCCATTGAGTCCATGATGCTATCTAATTATCTCATCCTCTGCCACCTCCTTTTCCTTTTGCCTTCAATCTTTCTCCGCATCAGGGTCTTTTCCAATGAGTTGATTCTCTGCATCAGGTAGCCAGTATTGGAGCTTCAAATTTAGCGTCAGTCCTTCCAATGAATATTTAGGGTTGATTTCCTTTAGGACTGACTGGTTTCACCTCCTTGCATCCAAGAGACTTCTTTAGCATCACAGTTTAAAAGGGAAAGAATAGCACTCCTGTAACTATTATATCTTCACTTTCTTTATCACCATCAGTAATGTATTTAATTTTTGACACATTAAAAAAATAGATGAAGTAGGTTAAGATACTTACACACATGTGTGCCATGTGTGTGTACTCAGTCACTCAGTCATGTCTAAAGGAGATGCTAAACCATGGACTATATAGCCCACCAGGCTTCCCTGTCCATGGAATTTTTCATGCAAGAATATTGCAGTGAGTTGCCATTTACTTCTCCAGGGGATCTTCCTGACCCAGGAATTGAACCTGCGTCTCCTTCATTGGCCAGCAAATTCTATACCAATGCACCACCTAGGAATCCCAATAAGCCCTAGAAAAATAAAAATCCAAATTTATAAATCAAGTGTTATAACTAAACTGTTAACTCTTTTAAAGAGAAATTAACCTGAAGGAACAAAATCTACCAAAAAAATTAAACCTATAAAGTGACATTATCATTAGATAAATAAATGATGTTGTCTACAAGTATTAGTAATAACTAGCAATAATTTTTAGTTATAGAGACTGAGTATCCCTTGAGTTATACATTTGAAAGAGAGAAGCAGGTGTATAGTGAAGTGTTGATTCTCTTTTTTTTCCTGTTAGGATATTTATAATGGATTGAGTCTTGATTTTACCTGTCAGTTCAGTTAAGTCACTCAGTTGTGTCCGACTCTTTGTAACCTCATGCATCACAGCACGCCAGGCCTCCCTGTCCATCACCAACTCCCGGAGCCGACCCAAACCCATGTGCATCGAGTTGGTGATGCCATTCAATCATCTCATCCTCTTTCCTCCCCTTCTCCTCCTGCTCTCAATATTTCCCAGCATCAGGGGCTTTTCAAATGAGTCAGCTATTTGCATCAGGTGACCAAAGTATAAGAGTTCCAGCTTCAATATCAGTCCTTCCAATGAACACCCAGGACTGATTTCCTCTAGCATGGAGTGGTTGGATCTCTTTGTAGTCCAAGGGACTCTCAAGAGTCTGCTTCAACACCACAGTTCAAAAGCAGATTTTATCTGTACCCTCTGGCTAATTTCATATACATTACTGAAAGATCAACTGGTAAGGATTAGTTATATTCATACTAATTTAAATACAGCTTATAGACAGGCAGTGTTAGGCATTTTTTATAGATATATTTCTATTTGTGATATTAAGTAATTGTGTGTGAATCTTTGCTTGGAAAGTGAAAGTTGCTCAGTCATGTTGGATTCTTTGCAACCCCATAGACTGTACAGTCCATGGAATTCTCCAGGTCAGAATACTAGAATGGGTTGCCTTTCCCTTCATCAGGGGATATTCCCAACGCAGGGATTGAACCCAGGTCTCCCGCATGGCAGGCAGATTCTTTATCAGTTGAGCCATAAGGGAAGCCCAAGAATACTGGATTGGGTAGCCTATCCCTTCTCCAGGGTGTCTTCCTGATCCTGGAATCGAATTGGGGTCTCCTGCATTGCAGGTGGATTCTTTAACAACTGAGCTATCAAGGAAGCTCTTAATTTTCTTCTAAATTACTAATCTGTTCTTTGATATTAAGTGTAAAAAAAGAATCCATACATAGATTTTTTTTTCATTGCAACTTTGTTAATTCAAGTAAGCTCTAGCAAAGATTCTAAGTAGGAAATGCATTTTGGAAATTGGTATGAAGCACAATAATGAAAGCAGTATTACAGCGCTGTCAGATGTTTGATAGTCAGTTTTTATCACTCTTGGAAGAAGTGGGAAGAAAAGATCCAGATATTCAGCTCCCTCTGGTTACACATGGAACAATTTTCTTAATTTATACTGAGAAAGTAGATGTAATGAAAGGTTTTCATTCTATTTTAAAATTATTGTTCACAAACATATGACTTATAATTTAGTCTTGTGTTCATTCCTCATCACATATCTAATAAAAATTCTCCCATGAGAAATGAATGTGTCACAAATACAAATGGCGGTACCAGCATATCTGTAAATAATTTACCAGTTATCAAGGCAAAGTATTTTTTTTTCTACACATTTTGAGCAAAATTCTAGCGGTTTGCTTATCTGAAAGTGTTAGAGTTGGGTAAAATTTAAATGGCTATGAAAAAGTGGATTTGTTTTAAAGATTAAAACACAATTAATTAATTTTCTTATTTAAAATGTAATCAAACTGACTTCAGGCAGAAAACCTCAAAATACGTAATAATAGTAAATGACAACATAATAATTGGGAATAATTATCAGTAAACATGGGAAGAGTGAAATTAAATCATGTTTCTGTGAGCCCTCTGAGACAAACATTAAAAAGTGACCTTTCACATCTTCACAGTGTTTTCTTAAGTAATAATTTTTTCAAAGCTGCAATCACATTCTTAGTCCTAAGACTGTATATCAAGGTGTTAAACAACAGAGAGCATTTTGTCGGTTCCTGAGGAATGATTTGATTTGGGGCGTAAATAGGCAATTGTCACGGAGCCAAAGAATAAAAGCACAATGGTGAGATAGGAAAAGCAGGTGGAGAAGGCTTTGGATCGGCCTGTGGCTGAGCGCAGCTTTCAGACGGCAGAAATGATTTTGACATTTCAGGAGGGAATGAATCAGGAGGAAAGGAATCCTGGCAAATAGCACAGCAACCGCATAGACACAAATTTATTAAGCGCAGTGTCCCCACAGGCCAGGGTGATCAACGGGGAATGTCACAGAAGAAGCAGTCGATCTGGTGTGAGGCACAGACGGGCAGTGAGGACACCCGGCATGTCTGTGCTGTAGGGACTGGAATTCCCGAACCCAGGCGCCAGCAGCCGACTGCAGGCCCGTCCTATGATTCGTGAGCAGAGGGCGGCGCAGAGGCTGCACGTGGATGCCCAGGGCTCAGGCCTCGCTCCCAGGAGGAGCACCCTCGGAGCAAGAAAGAAGTGCGTCTGATGGCGCAGAGGCTGCTCATGGACGCACAGGGCATAGGCCTCGCCCAGGAGGAGCGCCCCGGGGGCTCGCGGAACAAGGAAGAAGCGCGCCTCATGGCGCAGCTCAGCGAAGAAACGCTTCTGTCCTGAGTTCAAAGGGTCACTAGAATCCTAGGGAGATTGACAGATACATAACAGATTTCCAGTGATGAGAAATCTGCAAGGAAAAAATACAGGGGCGTCTAGAGCATAGGGTCTACCCTCGTGATCATTATGATAAGACTATTTCCTGTTAAGACGAATATGTAGATGAGAAAGAAAATTCCAAATACAAGTCCCTGGAGATTTGGAAGATCCGAAAATCCCAGAACAAATGCCATGACTGAAGAGAAATTGCCTTCTGCTGTTTGGTCTCCTGGAAGCATTTGCTATATATATATAAAATTAATGTAAAGTCCTTTATCTCTCTGAGTTGCAGTTTGCCAAGTGATAAAANGTTCAGTTTCAAAGTCATGTCCAACTGTTTGTGACCCCATGGACTGTAGTATGCCAAGCTCCTCTGTCCTCCACTGTCTCCCAGAGTTTGCTCAAGTTCATGCCCATTGAGTCCATGATGCTATCTAATTATCTCATCCTCTGCCACCTCCTTTTCCTTTTGCCTTCAATCTTTCTCCGCATCAGGGTCTTTTCCAATGAGTTGATTCTCTGCATCAGGTAGCCAGTATTGGAGCTTCAAATTTAGCGTCAGTCCTTCCAATGAATATTTAGGGTTGATTTCCTTTAGGACTGACTGGTTTCACCTCCTTGCATCCAAGAGACTTCTTTAGCATCACAGTTTAAAAGGGAAAGAATAGCACTCCTGTAACTATTATATCTTCACTTTCTTTATCACCATCAGTAATGTATTTAATTTTTGACACATTAAAAAAATAGATGAAGTAGGTTAAGATACTTACACACATGTGTGCCATGTGTGTGTACTCAGTCACTCAGTCATGTCTAAAGGAGATGCTAAACCATGGACTATATAGCCCACCAGGCTTCCCTGTCCATGGAATTTTTCATGCAAGAATATTGCAGTGAGTTGCCATTTACTTCTCCAGGGGATCTTCCTGACCCAGGAATTGAACCTGCGTCTCCTTCATTGGCCAGCAAATTCTATACCAATGCACCACCTAGGAATCCCAATAAGCCCTAGAAAAATAAAAATCCAAATTTATAAATCAAGTGTTATAACTAAACTGTTAACTCTTTTAAAGAGAAATTAACCTGAAGGAACAAAATCTACCAAAAAAATTAAACCTATAAAGTGACATTATCATTAGATAAATAAATGATGTTGTCTACAAGTATTAGTAATAACTAGCAATAATTTTTAGTTATAGAGACTGAGTATCCCTTGAGTTATACATTTGAAAGAGAGAAGCAGGTGTATAGTGAAGTGTTGATTCTCTTTTTTTTCCTGTTAGGATATTTATAATGGATTGATTCTTGATTTTACCTGTCAGTTCAGTTAAGTCACTCAGTTGTGTCCGACTCTTTGTAACCTCATGCATCACAGCACGCCAGGCCTCCCTGTCCATCACCAACTCCCGGAGCCGACCCAAACCCATGTGCATCGAGTTGGTGATGCCATTCAATCATCTCATCCTCTTTCCTCCCCTTCTCCTCCTGCTCTCAATATTTCCCAGCATCAGGGGCTTTTCAAATGAGTCAGCTATTTGCATCAGGTGACCAAAGTATAAGAGTTCCAGCTTCAATATCAGTCCTTCCAATGAACACCCAGGACTGATTTCCTCTAGCATGGAGTGGTTGGATCTCTTTGTAGTCCAAGGGACTCTCAAGAGTCTGCTTCAACACCACAGTTCAAAAGCAGATTTTATCTGTACCCTCTGGCTAATTTCATATACATTACTGAAAGATCAACTGGTAAGGATTAGTTATATTCATACTAATTTAAATACAGCTTATAGACAGGCAGTGTTAGGCATTTTTTATAGATATATTTCTATTTGTGATATTAAGTAATTGTGTGTGAATCTTTGCTTGGAAAGTGAAAGTTGCTCAGTCATGTTGGATTCTTTGCAACCCCATAGACTGTACAGTCCATGGAATTCTCCAGGTCAGAATACTAGAATGGGTTGCCTTTCCCTTCATCAGGGGATATTCCCAACGCAGGGATTGAACCCAGGTCTCCCGCATGGCAGGCAGATTCTTTATCAGTTGAGCCATAAGGGAAGCCCAAGAATACTGGATTGGGTAGCCTATCCCTTCTCCAGGGTGTCTTCCTGATCCTGGAATCGAATTGGGGTCTCCTGCATTGCAGGTGGATTCTTTAACAACTGAGCTATCAAGGAAGCTCTTAATTTTCTTCTAAATTACTAATCTGTTCTTTGATATTAAGTGTAAAAAAAGAATCCATACATAGATTTTTTTTTCATTGCAACTTTGTTAATTCAAGTAAGCTCTAGCAAAGATTCTAAGTAGGAAATGCATTTTGGAAATTGGTATGAAGCACAATAATGAAAGCAGTATTACAGCGCTGTCAGACGTTTGATAGTCAGTTTTTATCACTCTTGGAAGAAGTGGGAAGAAAAGATCCAGATATTCAGCTCCCTCTGGTTACACATGGAACAATTTTCTTAATTTATACTGAGAAAGTAGATGTAATGAAAGGTTTTCATTCTATTTTAAAATTATTGTTCACAAACATATGACTTATAATTTAGTCTTGTGTTCATTCCTCATCACATATCTAATAAAAATTCTCCCATGAGAAATGAATGTGTCACAAATACAAATGGCGGTACCAGCATATCTGTAAATAATTTACCAGTTATCAAGGCAAAGTATTTTTTTTTCTACACATTTTGAGCAAAATTCTAGCGGTTTGCTTATCTGAAAGTGTTAGAGTTGGGTAAAATTTAAATGGCTATGAAAAAGTGGATTTGTTTTAAAGATTAAAACACAATTAATTAATTTTCTTATTTAAAATGTAATCAAACTGACTTCAGGCAGAAAACCTCAAAATACGTAATAATAGTAAATGACAACATAATAATTGGGAATAATTATCAGTAAACATGGGAAGAGTGAAATTAAATCATGTTTCTGTGAGCCCTCTGAGACAAACATTAAAAAGTGACCTTTCACATCTTCACAGTGTTTTCTTAAGTAATAATTTTTTCAAAGCTGCAATCACATTCTTAGTCCTAAGACTGTATATCAAGGTGTTAAACAACAGAGAGCATTTTGTCGGTTCCTGAGGAATGATTTGATTTGGGGCGTAAATAGGCAATTGTCACGGAGCCAAAGAATAAAAGCACAATGGTGAGATAGGAAAAGCAGGTGGAGAAGGCTTTGGATCGGCCTGTGGCTGAGCGCAGCTTTCAGACGGCAGAAATGATTTTGACATTTCAGGAGGGAATGAATCAGGAGGAAAGGAATCCTGGCAAATAGCACAGCAACCGCATAGACACAAATTTATTAAGCGCAGTGTCCCCACAGGCCAGGGTGATCAACGGGGAATGTCACAGAAGAAGCAGTCGATCTGGTGTGAGGCACAGACGGGCAGTGAGGACACCCGGCATGTCTGTGCTGTAGGGACTGGAATTCCCGAACCCAGGCGCCAGCAGCCGACTGCAGGCCCGTCCTATGATTCGTGAGCAGAGGGCGGCGCAGAGGCTGCACGTGGATGCCCAGGGCTCAGGCCTCGCTCCCAGGAGGAGCACCCTCGGAGCAAGAAAGAAGTGCGTCTGATGGCGCAGAGGCTGCTCATGGACGCACAGGGCATAGGCCTCGCCCAGGAGGAGCGCCCCGGGGGCTCGCGGAACAAGGAAGAAGCGCGCCTCATGGCGCAGCTCAGCGAAGAAACGCTTCTGTCCTGAGTTCAAAGGGTCACTAGAATCCTAGGGAGATTGACAGATACATAACAGATTTCCAGTGATGAGAAATCTGCAAGGAAAAAATACAGGGGCGTCTAGAGCATAGGGTCTACCCTCGTGATCATTATGATAAGACTATTTCCTGTTAAGACGAATATGTAGATGAGAAAGAAAATTCCAAATACAAGTCCCTGGAGATTTGGAAGATCCGAAAATCCCAGAACAAATGCCATGACTGAAGAGAAATTGCCTTCTGCTGTTTGGTCTCCTGGAAGCATTTGCTATATATATATAAAATTAATGTAAAGTCCTTTATCTCTCTGAGTTGCAGTTTGCCAAGTGATAAAATGTGTGCACTGCACTTTCAAAACTCACTAATCTGAGTCCGAGAAAAGCATCTAAATTTGATATTAAGCCGCAGTTTAAAGAAGTTCATTCTTTCACAAAAAATAATCCATCAGAAAAGAGTAATATCAGGAATTAGATCTGCTGATAGATGGCTGTATTTTCCCGTTACTGATAATGAAATAATTGATGCTGCATTTTCTTATTCAGCTTTGTGAGACGAATATATAGCAAGAAATTTGACAGTTTTATTTAGAATAACATTTCCGTCAATTCTTTCTCGTCTTCTTTTAAATTAATTGTATTTATTTATATTTTGATTTAAGCTATTCAAATATTTTTGAGTCATCATGCAACTATAATTAAAATATAAGCCAGAAAAAGTGATTTGGGGGATGATCTCTGTGATTTTTTTTGTGTTATAATAGTTGGTATAGTCAGTTTATTTCAATTGAAAGAGTCATAAAGAATTCAGCCAAAGAGGTTTTTGTCAAATCTTAAACAGTGATTTTGCATTCGAGTGATAATTGTTGCAATCGACAGCCATGCTTTCAATAAATTTTAACATAAAAATGTTATATAAATCGACTAAAATCAAAGCAAATAAAAGGCATTTTTAAAGACTGAATTTTAGGCATGTACAGCTCAAAATCCAAGTTACTTTTACTGCAACAGATAATTTCAGGGGGACATAGAATGTATCATTTATATATACTTCTCCTTCCTGGGAACTAATATGTATAAATAACCCAATAAGTATTTGATTTACGAATGGATAACAATATTCAATATTAATTAGATTACTATATTCTCCACTAATGATTGGTATCGGATGCACTATTCTCATTACTGTGCTTTGCATTCAACCTCTCTCTATCTCTGCACCTTGAAGTCTTAATTCTTCTCCAATATTGTGATAATATCCTTCTTCCACATTTTTCTTAAGTATTTTGGGGAAAACAAATCAGAGAAAAGTAAAAATAACAATTGAAAAACAAATTGGAAATTAGCAGTCTGTAACTGAGTATTAATTTGCTTGACTAAGATTTGAGACAAGTTCTTTTTTTTTTTTTTTTTTTAATGGGCTCCGGGCGGCCTTGCGCTGGGGTCGCCTGGCTGACGGGGATCTGCGGGGAGGGCAACAGCGCGCGCGCGGGTTCCGGAGCAGAAGTCGAAGTCAGAATGGGAGGCGGAGCTGGAGAAATCAACGCCGCACCGCCCTCAGGCGCCACTCCAACGGAGGCCGGCCACGGCGCGGCCGCAAAGCCTTCCCCCGCGCGGCCACCCTCGCCGCGCGAAGGTTCCGCCCCGAAAACCCGAGACAAGTTCTTAATAGGATGCAATGATAAGTAATTTTTGAAATTTCCACATGTATTGTGAATATTAAATAGAAATTGCATGATAAAACTTTTTGAATGTAGAGAAGTTATTAAGCAATTTCTATCCAATTTCTAATTCCCTCCTTAAATATTACTGTAGCATAAAATCTTTCCTTCATATAAAAATACTGAGGATTTTCTCCGTGAATTTGGAATGTTTTCCAGGTGGTGTCAGGGATACCATTCATGCATGGCTTTATTATAATACTGAAAAATATTATGTATTCATCTATGACAGTGAAAGATGTATATACTGATCACACATGTGTTGGACTCATGTTATTTCTATTTTAATCACCTAAACAAGTGTACAAACCAAAGAGTTGGTGACTACAAATTCCATTCTAAGTCCACTATTTATTTCGGACTTTGATTAACAGTTTCTATTTGTGTTAAATGATTTTATGTTTACTTTCCAAAACAGTTTAATTGAAATTACAGAGTTCTGCAATACAGACGGGTTTCCCACATGGCACTAGTGGTAAACAACCTGCCTGCCAGTGCAGGAGATGCAAGATTTGCAGGTTAGATCCTGGGTCTGGAATATCGCCTGGAGGAGGAGATAACAACCTTCTCCAGCATTCTTGCCTGGAAAATTCCACTGACAAAGGAGCCTGANAATTACAGAGTTCTGCAATACAGACGGGTTTCCCACATGGCACTAGTGGTAAACAACCTGCCTGCCAGTGCAGGAGATGCAAGATTTGCAGGTTAGATCCTGGGTCTGGAATATCGCCTGGAGGAGGAGATAACAACCTTCTCCAGCATTCTTGCCTGGAAAATTCCACTGACAAAGGAGCCTGATGGGCTCCAGTCTAGGAGATTGCAAAGAGTCAGACACAACTGAGCACGCATTCACACAAGCAATACAGAGATGGTGTTATTATCCACCACATCTACTACAAGGCTCTCCACATTTTATTTTCTCAAATGATACTTAAGCAATAAAATGATTATGAGCTGGATGAAATTCAAGCAACATAAATAGAGAAAAGAAAGAAGAGGATGAGAGAAAGAGAGGGGCAGAGAGGAGGAAGGAGGAAAGAAACAGGGAAGAAGAGAGGGAAGGAGAGAGGCAGGGAAAGAAAGAAGGGAGAGAGAGAGATGGAAATTCCACCTATGAATTATTCTCAGTATTTTCATAACAAAATATTCACCTTAGTGAATCCCTGGTGGCTCAGCAATAAAGAATCCACCTGTAATGCAGGAGACATGGGTCCAATCTCTGGGTCAGGAAGAACCCCTGGAGAAAGAAATGGCAACCCGCTCCAGTATTCTTGCCTGGAAAATCTCTTGGATAGAGGAGCCTGGTGGGCTGCAGTCCATGGGGATCGCAAGAATCAGACAGGACAGTGACTAAACCACCACCAGTGTTTTCAATCTCTGCCTAATACTGGCGATGAGATTAGTATTGTGACTTGATTGTATACTTATATCCCTTCACTGTAGATAGAGAAAGGCAATGTCACGTCACTACTCTAAAATTAATTCTACTTAAACTTTTCTTTCACAGAAGTCCTTCCAAGTTAACAGTGAACAGGCTTGATTCTTTTGAGGCTTTTTTTGTTTGTTTATTTTTCCTTTAGGTTGGCTTTTCTTAAGAACACAGGCCAATTCCTCTTTTACTTAGCTAATGACCTTAAGGCTCTAACTCCCTCTGGATGAGGACAAAGACAGTTATATTTGTAGTCTGATTTTGTAGCATTTGTTTAATGAGAAAAGTATAACAGCAATGATTTTTCTTTTAATGCCCTAAAATGTTAGATTCCTTTTCAAGAGGATTTTCTTGTTGGCTCAGATGGTAAACAGTTTGCCTGCAGTGCAGGAAACCTGGGTTTGACCCTTGGATCAGGTAGATGCCCTTGAGAAGGGAATGGCTGCCGACAACTCCAATATTCTTGTTGGAAAATTCCATGGACAGAGGAGCCTGGCGGGCTACAGTCCATGAGAACAAAGAGTTGGACACAACTGAGCAACTAATACTTTTCAAAGTAGTGTTTCTTCAGAAATAATACTGTATTTCATTGATTGTAATATGCAAACCCTTTTAAAACATTTAAAAAGAAGCCAATTACTGCCTTCTTCAGTAAGTTTTCCTACATTTAGAATTTTCTTCAAAACTGCCTCAACTATTTTAATAACTTGTTACATTAAAACTGACAATACATTTCAAAATTCTTTCAGTCATTTATCTCACTAATTTTCTAACAGAAAAATGAAGAAATAGGGGACTGGAATGCAAAAGTAGGAAGTCAAGAAACACCTGGAGTAACAGGCAAATTTGGCTTCGGAATGTGGAATGAAGCAGGGCAAAGACTAATAAAGTTTTGCCAAGAAAATGCACTGGTCATAGCAAACNAGTCTAAAGCTCAAACACATTTTAGCAATTTTGAAATTGAATTGCATACAAACCAAATAAAATTTACATTGTAACAAACATTTCCACCTAGGACTGTGGGGACAGTTGAGCCTTCCACATTGATCTCAGGGCCTTTTCACGCAGGTGCTTTTCTAAGTCATCAAGGTTATCTTCAGCCTCACTTTCAGTCTCCTTCTTAGGCTCTGGCTCTGCCTCTGGTTCTTCCTGTGCTGATGTGGTTGTGGGAGCAGCTATAGCTGCAGGGGTTATAGCAGCTGCAGCAGCGGCAGCTACAGCCTTCTCCCTCTTGTGTTTTTTGTGCTTCTTGTGCTTCTTATCCTTTTTGTGTTTCTTGTCCTTCTTTTTCTTTCCACCTCCATCTGGGTCTGAATTCCTTGCCGGTGATGGGCTTGGTGTTCGGCGTTTAGTCTTTTTAACTGGTACCGCTGGTGACCAGTTGGTGGAAGGTGACTAACACTGGACAGGTGACGGAGGTGCTGGAGGCTTTTTAGCTGCTGGCTCAGGAGATCCAGAGACCAGGAAGATGAGACCCTCCTTACTGACTGAGGGCTTGGTGAGGCAGCTTTTTTTTATTGTTTTGGGTTCCGGAGTCCTGGAGACTCTCCTAATGGGCCTAGAACTTGGAGATGGGGACTGCCTTCTTTGGGGTGACGATGATGCTCCTCTTTGAACAGGTGGAGGACTTGAGAAGTGCAAGGCTGTGGTGAGGGTGAATGCCATTTGTTTGGCTGTGGTGACCCAGCCTCCCGGGCAGATCGGCTCGGGGAAGACCCTTTCCTATGCTTTGATGACAATGAAGACGAACGTCTCTTGGTGACTGGGGAGCTTCTTTGTTTGGGAGGTGGTGAATGGGAGACCCGACGCTTTGGTGGTGGAGATGGTGATGCCCTTCGTTTAGGAGGGGGAGGGGGCGAAGCCGTTCTTTTTGAGGTGGAGAAGGAGAGTATCTCCTCTGTATTGGAGAAGAGTATCTTCTTGGGGAAGGTGAACGACGATGTGGAGGAGGAGACGGAGTCCTTCCTCATGGTGATGGTGTGGGAGACCTGCGTCAGTGAGGTGGAGGAACAGGAGAAGGAGAACGTCGCCTTCTGGCAGGAGGTGGGGAGGGACTCCTTCTCCGTCTACCACTTTTAGTCATTGGTGATTGCCATCACTTTCCCATCTGCATCCGAGGGGAAGCCTCTTTCTGGCACTTTCGAGGTGATGGAGAGGCACTCCGGGAAGGGGAATGTCTTCCTCGCCTGCCTACCTCACCATTCTTCACATGGGACCTTTTGGGTCGTTCATCTTCTGAGGAAGAGAAGGAGCCAGAATCAGATGAAGGCTGCTGGTTCTGTCGTCTATATTGGCGCCTCTGCTGCACAGAATCTGCTGCAGCCATTTTGCCACCTTTGTCTTCTTCTGATTCAGATAACTCTACTTTCCAAGGCTTCAGTGCTGGTGAAGGGGATTCTCTTTTCTCAGTACCTTTATGTTTTGTCACTTTACCTGAAGTTCTCCCTGGAGAGACAGAAACACGACTTTTCCTTGCACGGTTTGACTGCTGAGGTGTTGGGGAATGACAAGGTTTTGGCGGCGGAGTAGCTGGAGGGGATGGCCTGTGCCTCTGCCTCGGAGGACTTGCTGAAGGAGATAACCTACGAGTTTTCTGAGGAAGGCAGGATGTCCTCTTCGGAGGCTTCTTTGATGGTGACCGGGAACGAGATGAAGATGATGATGAACTATTCCCAGACAAGGATGCAGACGACCGCCTTCTTCGTCTCACTGAAGATCTATTCCTTCTATGCCTTGGTGGAGGAGGCATTCGTCTCGGTGGGGTTCTTCAAGGAGATGGCCGTCTTCTTGGGCTTGGCCGCCTTCTAGGTGAGTATGATCTTGATCGAGATCTATGGCGCCTTCTTGGTCTAGTATGAGAAGGAGAACGAGAACGTGTCCGGGATCTTGCCTTGGAACGTGACCGAGATCTTGGTCGGGTCTTTTCCTTTTCCTTTTTGGAGTTTTTCTCTGGAGAAGGTTCTTTAGGCTCTAGTACTGGTTCAGTCTTAGGAACTTTCAGGATGTCACTAGTAGAAGTGGCCTCTTGTACTGAAGGTTCTTTTAATTTCACTGATGGCTCTGGGAGCTCTGGAATTTTTTCCTTCTTCTCTGGAGCAGGGGAAGGACTCTGGCTTTTGGTTCTGTGATGAAGAGATCGAGAATGACTGTGCTTTCTCTCTCTCCTGACAGGGGAAGATCGTCTTCTACAGGAAGGAGATCTGGATTTGCGTCTTCTTGGGCTTCGAGACTGCTCCCTTTTTTCTCTGCTGCTTTCTTTTTCTCCTTTATCCCTCTTATCCTTGTTTTCATCTTGCTTTTCATAGATGCCAACTTTTCTTGTTCAATCTGTCTCTGTTTTATTTCTTCCTTCTTCAGTTCTAGGAAAGCAGAAGGGATTCCATCGATATTTTCTTGTGCACTTAAGAGTAGGGGCCACAGTTCTTCCATAAATTCTCTAGCATTTTTTCCATTCAGAAACTCGGTCAGGTTGATTTGCATCATTTTCGAATCTGGATTCTTCACTTCCAGCTGGTTGAATATAAACTCAATCACAACATCCTCTTCAAACCCAAGGATTTCCGTTACTTGTTTTGTTATCCAAGGCTTTATAACCTCCAAATTTACTTTGCTCATGTCCACCTTTTTTTCTAGGCATTCTGCGAATTTCAGCTGCTTCAGTAGCTTCTTCTGTTTGTTGCTGAACTGATTATCCTGTTCTGCACTTGTTCCATGGAAGAATCCCACGTCCATCTTGCTGCCTCCCATCCTATTAATCTTGAAGATCCACTCTACTGAGAGGTGGTTCAAAGCTTTCTCCACCCTCACCTCTCATTTAAATGTTGTGACAACTTTCTAGGAAACTGTACTTTTCTTATATTTCAGACCAAATACTTCCTACTGTCCAGATCGAGATAAAATGACCTAATTGTTCTACACCCTTGTGATTCCTATGTTAAATCCTCTGTTATATAGCCTACAGAACAAAGATGTGAAACAGGCCCTGAAAAACTGGAAAATTAAAGGTGATTTTAAAGGGTGTACTATAAATATATAAACACACATATATATGTCTGTTTTGTAAAATTATATTCATGATCCAAAGGAAATGAAATTGTTTAAAATACTTTAAAGGAGTAAATAAATATTTGTAATAAAGTGTAATCTTTAAAAATACTACTGTTCCAAAACACAGCATGCTTCACTGTGTATATACAACTAATATATAGCACTTCCTCTTTGCTGAATACGTCCAGAATTTTGCAATTTTGTCAAATATTATAGTTAATTCTTTAAATCAAATATTATTTCAATTACAATAAGATTTATGATATATTTACTGAGAGACCTTTGAGCATTTAGGTCCTTTATATTCTATGATACACACTACATTTTCTATATTAATAACTATAAGCTAGAGCTAATAGCAAGCATTAATTAACTACATGGCCAAGTAATTCCTAACAAGCCTCAAAATCACTCTGAAATAAAAATTGAGAACTATAAATCCAGTGGAGGCAAGATTATCAAAAGAGAAAAGACAGTCTCTTCAATAAGTGGTGCTGGAAAAATTGTACAGCTCATGTAAATGAATAAAATTAGAATGTTCTCTAACACTGTACACAAAAATAAATGCAAAATAAATTAAAGGCATAAATATAAGATGAGATATTACAAAACTCTTAGAAGAAAACATAGGCATAACAGTCTTTGACATTCATCGCAGATATATATATATATAGTATCCACCTCCTAAGGCAACAGAAATAAAAACAAAAATAAACCAATGGACCTAATTAAAATAAAACAACAACAAAAACTTATGCACAGCAAAGGATACCATAAACACAATGAAAGGACAACCCATAGAGTGGGAGACAATATTTGTAAAAGGTGTGAGCAACTAGGGATTGATTCCAAAATTTACATACAGCTAATGCAGCTCAGTTGGAGAAGGAAATGGCAACCCATGCCAGTGTTCTTGCCTGGAGAATCCCAGGGAGGGGGGAGCCTGGTGGGCTTCTGTCTATGCGGTGGCACAGAGTCGGATATGACTGAAGCAGCTAAGCAGCAGCAGTAGCAGCAATGCAGCTCAGTATACAAAACAAACAACCCAAAGAAAAACATGCACAGAAAATCTCAATAGATATTTCTCCAAACAAAACATAGAGATGGCCAAGAGGCACTTGAAAAGATTCTCAACACCTGAATCTTTAAAGAAAAGCAAATTAAAGCCACAAAAAGAGATCATCTTACACTGGTTAAAATGGCCATCAGCAAAAAGCCTACAAACAGTAAATGCTGGAGAGGGTGTCAGTTCATTTCAGTTCAGTCGCTCAGTTGTGTGCAGCCCCATGGACTGCAGCATGCCAGGCCTCCGAGTCCATCACCAACTCCCAGAGCTTACTCAAACTCATGTCCATTGATTTGGTGATGCCATCCAACCATCTCATCCTTTCTCATTGTCATCCCCTTCTCCCCCTGCCCTCAATCTTTCCTGGCATGAGGGTCTTTTCAAATGAGTCAGCTCTTCGCATCAGGTGGCCAAAATACTGGAGTTTCAGCTTCAGCATCAGTCCTTCTAATGAACACCCAGGGCTGATCTTCTTCAGAATGGAATGGTTGGATCTCCTTGCAGTCCAAGGGACTCTCAACACCACAGTTCAAAAGCATCAATTCTTCCAGCTTTCTTCCTAGTCCAATTCTCACATCCATACATGACCATTGGAAAAACCATAGCCTTGACTAGATGGACCTTAGTTGGCAAAGTAATGTCTCTGCTTTTTAATATGTTGTCTAGGTTGGTCATAAGTTTTCTTCCAAGGAGTAAGCATCTTTTAATTTCATGGCTGCAGTCACCATCTGCAGTGATTTTGGAGCCTAAAAAATGAAGTCAGCCACTGTTTCCACAGTTTCTCCATCTATTTGCCATGAAGTGATGGGACTGGATGCCATGACCTTTGTTTCCCAAATGTTGAGCTTTAAGCCAACTTTTTCACTCTCCTCTTTCATTTTCATTAAGAGGCTTTTTAGTTTATCTTTGCTTTCTGCTATAAAGGTGGTGTCATCTGCATATCTGAGGTTATTATTATTTGTCCCGGCAATCTTGATTCCAGCCTGTGTTTTACCCAGCCCAGCATTTCTCATGGTACTCTGCATATACCTTAAATAAGCAGGGTGACAATATACAGCTTTGACGTATTCCTTTTCCTATTTGGAACCAGTTTATTGTTCCATGTCCAGTTGCTTCCTGACCTACATACAGATTTCTCAAAAGGCAGGTCAGGAGAGGGTGTGGAGAATAGAAAAACCTTCTACACTGTTGTGTGAATGTAAATTGGTACAGCCACTATGGAGAACAGTATGAAGATCTCTTAAAAGCTTAAAAATGGAGCTAGTACATGATCCAACCACCCCAATCCAGGGCATATATTCAGAGAAAACTGTAGTTTGAAAGGATATATGTACCCCAATGTTCACTGCAGTGCTGTTTACAATAGCCAAGACATAGAAGTAACCTAAATGTCTGTTAACAGATGATGGATAAAGAAGATGCAGTACATATTCATAATGGAGGATTTATTGTTGTTCAGTCACTTAGTCATGTCCAACCCTTTGTGACCCTATGGACTGCAGCATGCCAGGCCTCCATGTCCTTCATTATCTCCCAGAGCTTGCTCAAACCCATGTCCACTGAGTTGCCATCCAACCATATCATCCCCTGTCATCCCCTTCTCATCCTGCCTTCAATCTTTCTCAGCATCAGGGTCTTTTCTAAAAAGAGTCAGCTCTTTGCATTAGGTGGCCAAAGTATTGGAGTTTCAGCTTCATCATCAGTCCTTCCAATGAATATTCAGGACTACTTTCTTTTAGTATTGACTGCTTTGCTTTCATTGCAGCCCAAGTAACTTCATACTCAAAGTTTGCTCTAAGATCTTCATATCTAGTATGATTGGGCTACATCCAAAGATACCAGGACTATGGCTCATTGGAAAATGTGTGTCCAATGACTATGATTGTCACTGGAAAAGGCCCTGATTCTGGGAATGATTGAAAGATGGAGGAGAAGGGGATGACAGAGAATGAGATGGTTGGATGGCATCACCAAGGCTGTTCAGTTCAGTTCAGTTCAGATGCTTAGTCATGTCTGACTCTTTGCAACCCCCTGGACTGCAGGATGCCAGGCTTCCTTGCTGATCACAAACTCCCAGAGCTTACTCAAACTCATGTCCATTGAGTAGATGACTGCGGGGAGCCACCCCTGTCCAAGGGGGCTTCCAGCCCAAGGCATAGCTCAGCGAGCTTCCTTATCTTAAGGGCCTGGGCTGGAGGCATGGCTCTGGGAGCTGCCTTATTTTAAGGGCCTGTGGAAACACAGGCATAGCTCTCTGTCCCGCCACCTCTGATTAGTCCTTGAGGCCTGGGAAACAACTCCTGCCTGACCTGATTCCCTGAGTCTAGCAAATTGTTATCTTAGTGATTAACTACCCACTTCTTGGAATGTACGCCTTAGGCTTATGGGAAAATCAGGAGACAGGTGCATAATCTCCAAAGAATTTTTACTTTACTCCCTTCTCTTTCTTAAATACTATGTACTCAATAAAGGCTTTGTCAGTTGCATGAAACCTGCCTCATGGTTAATTGCTTCTGAACCTCTCAACCCCATCTTTTCTTTCTTCTTTTTTTCTCAGCCTTGTTGCCCTTCTTCAGGACCGTTCGACTTTGCTGGCTGGTACCGGCAGATGACATCATCTGGTTCCATCACTTCATGGCAAATAGATGGGGAATCAGTGGAAACAGTGACAGACTTTATTTTCTTGGGTACCAAAGTCACTTATTCAATGGACATGAGTTTGAGCAAGCTCCCAGAGTTGGTGATGGACAGGGAAGCTTGGCATGCTGCAATCCATGGGGTAGCATAGAGTCAGACATGCTTGAGTGACTGAACTGACTGACTGAGAGAGTTCTGTCGCTGTCTAGAAGGGAGAATTTGGGAGGATGTAATATTGAAACTTCTGTCTCATATAATGAATGTGGATAGTAGAAAACAAATAACAGTTTTTTTAAAATTATGAACTCTATTTAGAAAAATCATTTGTGTAAATTTTTAAAATGAGTCATCTTTGCATATATAAACTTTATCAATAGAAAATTCTGAGCACAGTTACATTCTTATTTTTTGTTCCTCAGCCTCCGCTTTAATAGACAGAAATATTAGTACTATACTTAGTAGTAAATAAATATTTAGATAGTATTACCTTTTTAAATTCTTGCACTAGAAATTTTAGGAAATGAAAAAAAATCATTGATTTCATTCCTGAGGTCTTAAATGTAATATAAATATTCTTATATAAGTAAAATGTAATTCANAGGCATGGCTCTGGGAGCTGCCTTATTTTAAGGGCCTGTGGAAACACAGGCATAGCTCTCTGTCCCGCCACCTCTGATTAGTCCTTGAGGCCTGGGAAACAACTCCTGCCTGACCTGATTCCCTGAGTCTAGCAAATTGTTATCTTAGTGATTAACTACCCACTTCTTGGAATGTACGCCTTAGGCTTATGGGAAAATCAGGAGACAGGTGCATAATCTCCAAAGAATTTTTACTTTACTCCCTTCTCTTTCTTAAATACTATGTACTCAATAAAGGCTTTGTCAGTTGCATGAAACCTGCCTCATGGTTAATTGCTTCTGAACCTCTCAACCCCATCTTTTCTTTCTTCTTTTTTTCTCAGCCTTGTTGCCCTTCTTCAGGACCGTTCGACTTTGCTGGCTGGTACCGGCAGATGACATCATCTGGTTCCATCACTTCATGGCAAATAGATGGGGAATCAGTGGAAACAGTGACAGACTTTATTTTCTTGGGTACCAAAGTCACTTATTCAATGGACATGAGTTTGAGCAAGCTCCCAGAGTTGGTGATGGACAGGGAAGCTTGGCATGCTGCAATCCATGGGGTAGCATAGAGTCAGACATGCTTGAGTGACTGAACTGACTGACTGAGAGAGTTCTGTCGCTGTCTAGAAGGGAGAATTTGGGAGGATGTAATATTGAAACTTCTGTCTCATATAATGAATGTGGATAGTAGAAAACAAATAACAGTTTTTTTAAAATTATGAACTCTATTTAGAAAAATCATTTGTGTAAATTTTTAAAATGAGTCATCTTTGCATATATAAACTTTATCAATAGAAAATTCTGAGCACAGTTACATTCTTATTTTTTGTTCCTCAGCCTCCGCTTTAATAGACAGAAATATTAGTACTATACTTAGTAGTAAATAAATATTTAGATAGTATTACCTTTTTAAATTCTTGCACTAGAAATTTTAGGAAATGAAAAAAAATCATTGATTTTATTCCTGAGGTCTTAAATATAATATAAATATTCTTATATAAAATAAAATGTAATTCAGAAAGAAAAAGTACATTATTTAGGAAAAGTGAGGGAGTCATAAAGTCAATGAAATGCCTGTAAAAAATGTGGTAAGATGAGAATAAGACAGTGTGTGGTGATGAAAGCTATCTTGAAAGGTAGCATTGTTACTAATGTTATAGCATCAGTATTTATACAGATAAAAAGTAGAAAAAACCTGATAGTCACTTAACTGAAGAGGGGATCTACAAAGTGTATTGTATCTTTAAAATGAAATATTATTGTCCCAAAATGATGAAACAAAATACTGATAAGTGGAGCAACATGGATGCAACTTGAAAACATTATCTTCAAGGAAAGAAGGCAGACAGGAAAATAAAATAAACATATGAACAAAACATATTAGAAAAACAAAAGGTATCACATGATTCTGTTTGTATGAGACATCCATAATAAGGAACCACATAGAATTAGTGGTTGCTATGGGCTAAGGAAGGAGAACTGACGGGTAGCAGGTGGGGGTTTCTTATTGAAGTGATGAAAATATTCTGGATTTAGATACTGGAGATAATTGAACAATCTTGAAGATATAATAAAAAACAATAAAAACAAGAACTGCATACTTACATAAGAAAGATCAATTTTATGGTATATGCTTCATATTTCAATAAGAAAAGAAAATATGGTCAAAGTGTAGTAATATTCCTAATAATGCAGTGAAGGAGACTGTTTCAAAGACACAATGACCAATCCAAAGGAGCTGAAAATGACGGAGGGAGGATATTTTTGAGTTTCATTAGGTTTCCTCTTTGACTGGAAAAGGAGGAGATAGTTTCAGGGNATTCTGGATTTAGATACTGGAGATAATTGAACAATCTTGAAGATATAATAAAAAACAATAAAAACAAGAATTGCATACTTACATAAGAAAGATCAATTTTATGGTATATGCTTCATATTTCAATAAAAAAAGAAAATATGGTCAAAGTGTGGCAATATTCCTAAATAATGCAGTGAAGGAGACTGTTTCAAAGACACAATGACCAATCCAAAGGAGCTGAAAATGATGGAGGGAGGATCTTTTTGAGTTTCATTAGGTTTCCTCTTTGACTGGAAAAGGAGGAGATAGTTTCAGGGTAAGTGCAAAGCACTCCATACAAACAAATTGCTATTTTCTTCTACCATAGATCAATTTGGCAGCAATAGTGAAGCCTTAAATCTCAGCCTTTGCAAAGTTGTTTCTGAATTCATAGGGGAATACACAGAAGCAGAAACATAATTAATGAAATGTTTGCTAACATCAAAACCTAGGGGCAGTAACTCAGGGATTTAAGTCCCCATATACCTGGTAAAATAAAAGACCATCTGCNAATTTGGCAGCAATAGTGAAGCCTTAAATCTCAGCCTTTGCAAAGTTGTTTCTGAATTCATAGGGGAATACACAGAAGCAGAAACATAATTAATGAAATGTTTGCTAACATCAAAACCTAGGGGCAGTAACTCAGGGATTTAAGTCCCCATATACCTGGTAAAATAAAAGACCATCTGCTTATCATTTAGCTACCCAAGACCTGCCCATTTCAGGTAGGTTTCCAGGTCCTATCTTAAAGAATATAAGAGGAAATAACTTTTTGAGAAAGAAAAAAAATGTAAGTGAAATGTTTATGCCTACTTACTCAATTAAATTAACTCTGAATTTATTTGCCAGAAATGATATTGATTTCTCTGATTGGGAACTGTCTTCCTGAACTTGTTAATAACCACAGTATAACTTCTTAATGATTTTATTTTCTTATTGGCTCACAAAAAATCTTTTACTCCTTTTATCATTGGATAAGTGTATACATGAATTGAAGGTTTGTTTCATTTTGTTAAAAAAATAATACAACTACCATAGTAAAAATAAAAACTTGCAAACTAATTCCCATGTGAAAAAATGTCATATCTATTTAGGCTTAAGAAGAATTTCATTAAATGTTTTCTATTCTCATATACATCAAAAACATATACAAGTCAAGAGGGAGGCGATATATTTATAATTGTGGCTGAGTTGCTTTGTTGTATGGCAGAAACCAACACAACATTGTAAAGCAATTTTACTCCAATTAAAAAAAATAGGCATATCAAGCATGACACACACACAAAAACACATACATAAGAGAGGGTATGTGTCTATCTCAGAAGAATTTGTCTTTCATCTCATTTTCATTTTATAATATTAGTGCCCATTTAAAATCCAAAGAGATGCAAATGTGCTCTATTGTTTTCAATTCTTTTTAGATCTTTTCTTTCCCTCATCAAGTGACTTGATTTTTGACAACTATCTCTGCAAAGGGGTAATGAATATTGTGACAAATCAATAATAAATTATTAGGAATAAAGGTTGATAATACTTAGATGTCTCAGTAACTATTAAACACAACATAAAACCAGTAACAAAATAGAGATCATTATTATTAGTCAGTGACATGGTCATTATTTCAGGAATTAATACAAATATTCTTAAACCAATCATGTAGTGAGAAACATTAAAGCTGTAATCCCATTTTGTTTCCATGTAAATACTTTCAAGTGTAGAGACTCCTTAGCCCTGTCTTAACAGCTCAACATCTCTAATACATTAGAATCTTGTTCATATTATTTTGAAGAGGAAAAGAGAGGTAAATTAATTCAAATGTATCCATTGAGATAAAGTCAGACTTCGACATGACCTTGTAGGAAGTAACATGCCTCATAAATGACATAATAGATTTGGTTCAGTTTCTCAACAGTCTATTCTAAGTGATTTTTGTTATTGGATAATAGATAGCTGAAGATGTGTTAGTCACTCAGTGATGCTGGACTCTTTGTGATCTCAAGAACTGTAGCCCATCAGGCTCCTCTGTCCATGGAATTCTTCAGGCAAGAATACTGGAGTGAGTAGCCATTCCCTTCTGCAANTCAGTTTCTCAACAGTCTATTCTAAGTGATTTTTGTTATTGGATAATAGATAGCTGAAGATGTGTTAGTCACTCAGTGATGCTGGACTCTTTGTGATCTCAAGAACTGTAGCCCATCAGGCTCCTCTGTCCATGGAATTCTTCAGGCAAGAATACTGGAGTGAGTAGCCATTCCCTTCTGCAAGGGATCTTCCTGACTTTGGGATCAAACTTGGGTCTCCCATGTTGCAGGCAGATTCTTTATTGTCTGAACCAACAGAGAAGCCCCAGTAGATAGCTTTGCCTCTTTAAAGAGTGGGCACATGACTGGATGTGTTTCTCTTATAGAGGGACATGTGTTCTCCTTTATGATATTTTGCAGATGTGCAGAAGTGTTACCTATCCATGTATCTTTGTTATTTATTTTAAAAATATTTTTCTAAGAGTATGCTACTGCTAAGTCACTTCAGTCGTGTCCAACTCTGTGCGACCCCATAGACGGCAGCCCACCAGGCTCCCCCGTCCCTGGGATTTTCCAGGCAAGAACACTGGAGTGGGTTGCCATTTCCTTCTCCAATGCATGTAAGTGAAAAGTGGAAGTGAAGTTGTTCAGTAGTGTCTGACGATTAGCGTGACCCCATGGACTGCAGTCTACCAGGCTCCTCTGCCCATGGGATTCTCCAGGCAAGAGTACTGGAGTGGGGTGCCATTGCCTTCTCCATCTAAGAGTATAGACAAGAACAAAGGATGGACAGAGACAATTGCTCCTCCGTGAATGAATTCATTTTCTTGGGAATTACTGAGAATACTGAGAACAAAGCGATCCTATTTACCATGTTTCTCCTTGTTTATCTCATCAGTCTTCTGGTAAACCTTGGAATGATAACCCTGATTAAGATGGACCCCCAGCTCCACACACCCATGTACCTTTTTCTCAGCCACCTCTCCTTCTGTGACCTCTGCTATTCCACAGCCATCAGCCCTAAGATGCTGGTGGACCGATTTGCCAAGAACAAGTCAATCTCTTTCCATGGCTGTGCTCTGCCATTCTTGGTCTTCTGTATATTTGCAGATTCTGAGTACAAGGCCATCAGCAGCCCCTTGCTCTATGCGGTCAGCATGTCCAGTGGGGTGTGCCCCCTGCTCATNCCATGTACCTTTTTCTCAGCCACCTCTCCTTCTGTGACCTCTGCTGTTCCACCGCCATCAGCCCTAAGATGCTGGTGGACCAATTTGCCAAGAACAAGTCAATCTCTTTCCATGGCTGTGTTCTCTGCCGTTCTTGGTCTTCTGTATCTTTGCAGATTCTGAGTGTCTCCTGCTGGCAGTATGGCCTATGACTGGTACAAGGCCATCAGCAGCCCCTTGCTCTATGCGGTCAGCATGTCCAGTGGGGTGTGCCCCCTGCTCATGGCTGGGGTTTACCTGGTGAGGATGGGATGCTCTGATACACATGACATTAGCATTCCGCTTATGTTTCTGTGGGTCAAATGAGATTAACCATTTCTTCTATGATGTACCTCCACTTTTCCTCCTTTCCTGCTCTGATATACAGGTCAATGAGTTGGCATTATTCCTTGTTTTTGGGTTCATTGAACTGAGTACCATTTCAGGAGTTCTTGTCTCTTATTTTTATATCATCCTTTCAGTCTTGAAGATCCACTCTATAGAAGGGAGGTTCAAAGCATTCTCTACCTGCACCTACCACCTAACTGCAGTGGCAACTTTCCAGGGAACTATTCTCTTTATGTATTTCAGGCCGAGTTCATTCTACTCTCTAGATCAAGACAAAATGACTTCGTTGTTTTATACTCTAGTGATTCCAATGTTAAACCTTCTGATTTACACCCTAAGAAACAAGGATGTGAAACAAACCCTAGAAAAAATAAAACTTAAAAGATGATGCTAAATGTTTATATTTCACACACAGAAAAATACACACATTGTGGTTTTTGTATTTGTAAAATTATGTTGCATCATACAAGAGAAAATAAGTTGTCTCACTAAATACATAAATTAATAATAAGCATTGGTTATTAAGCCCAAATTTTAGAAACGTTACCACTTCCAAATACAGCATGTTCATATGTGTCAAGAATTTATATATGGTATGTTCTCTTTGTTGAAAAATTTCCTGAGTGTTATAATTTTGTCACATTGTATTGATTCATTCTTTCATTTATGTACTATTTCAATTACTAAATACTTCTCATATGTTTACTGACAGATGTTAGAACTTTTTAAAAAAATATTCTATGGTACATACTATATTTTTTTTACTAATGAGTATAAGCGAGAGGAGCTACCCCACGTCTTAGGTCAGGGACCCCATGCCCAAGGGGCAGTGGCCAAGAGGAGTTACCTCGCATCCAAGGTCAGGGGCAGCAGCCCAGAGTGCCAGGCTGTGATGGCACAGGAACGGCCGGTAGGAGCTACCCCACGTCCGAGGTCAGTGGTGGTGGCCGAGAGTGCCAGGCTGCAACAGGGCAGGAGCAGTCAAGAGGAGCTACCCCATGTCCAAGGCCAGGGGTGGAGCCTGGGAGGAGCAATTCCACATCCCAGGAGTGGTGGCTGTGCTGGTGCAGGAGGACCTAGAAGAGCTATTCTGCATTCAAGGTCAGGAGGGGTGGAGGTGAGGAGATACCCCTTGTCCAAGGTAAGGAGCAGTGGATGCGCTTTGCTGGAGCAGCCATGAAGAGATACCCCATGCCCAAGGTAAGAGAAACCCAAGTAAGATGGTAGGTGTTGGAAGAGGGCATTAGAGGGCAGACACACTGAAACCATAATCACAGAAAACTAGTCAATCTAATAACACCAGGACCACACCCTTGTCTAACTCAATGAAATTAAGCCATGCACATGGGGACACCCAAGACAGGTGAGAAATGGTGGAGAGGTCTGACAGAATGTGGTCCATAAGAGAAGGGAATGGCAAACCACTTCAGTATTCTTGCCTTGAGAATCCCATGAACAGTAT